>PVKS010028446.1:0-26438 GCA_004027875.1 Aplodontia rufa
GGATATTAAACCCTAGCCTGAATGTTCCAGAGACTCCCTGAGGGTAGAATAAGATAACTCTGTTTAGGTACTGCACTATGCTGAATAAAATACGTAAATATTTAATGCCATTTTTCTAAGACTCATACCATCTTCTTAATGAAGCACATCTATTTTAGATGGATGGGAAGCTTCAGCAGCATTGGAAGAGATCTCTGTTCTTGCAGATGGATTTCTATTTTGAGACATAAATTCTCTCTCAATATGATCCAAAGTACCTCCACCTGTCTGCAGGCATTCACCTGTTCTGGGGCAGAGACTAAGCATCCTGCCCACAGGAAGGGGAACATGCTGTCTGGTGCCCAACCCCTTCCCAGGAGCTGCAGCATTTCCTGCCTCCATTCTGACACTGGATTCAGATTGTGGAAGTGAGGAAAGCAGCTGTCTGATTGCCATTCTTTTCTTTGCCATGTTTCTAAATTTAGTTGCCAGACTCTCCAACCTGGCCATCTGAGAATGATATCATTTGAGAACTTTTCAGGGAAGAGTTCATTTTGTGTTGAAACAAAATCATTTCAGCACAGAAACTAATACTCTTCAGAATGCTTGGTTCTGGAAACTCCACAGTTTAAGGCCGGGTCCAGAATTTTTCAAGTTCCCACATTTTCAGCTTGAGGGGTGTGTGTGTGTGTGTGTGTGTGTGTGTGTGTGTGTGTGTGTTTAAGAGAGAGGGACAATGAGAAAGAGAGAAAGAGAGAATCTATTTTATTTAGTTTTTCACATGGTCTTCATTGCTCCAACACTTTCTTGTGCTTGGGTTCAAACCCATGTCTTTGCACATGCCAGGCAAACAACACAACTGCCAAGCCACAGCTCCAGCCCTTTCAGGTGAGTTTTTGTTCATCAAAGTGGTTCATGTTGATCAAATTCCCACCCACCTCCTCCACCTATCTAAATTCATTCACATGACACTGGGCAAACATTTACTAAATATCTACTATTTTCCAGACATTCCTACCAGCACAAGAAATATAGAATGAATAAATAGCTAAAAGGTACTGCTTAACCTCCCAGGGGAAAAGAGCTTATAATAAAAATAAAGAAAGGTAGTATACTAGATGGAGATCTAATTTGCAGGAATTGAAGGTGTTGAGAGTAGGGGTGAGTACTGAAATTTACTAGATGAATACATAAGAAATTACCTGATTGTAGGTCAGTCATTACCTTTGCATTACTGGTACTTTTGTGATTCCATTTCATTGGTTTCTGTTGTTTCTTTCTTTCTTTCATAAAAGAGAAAGGGGCTGTAAGAGAAAGAGAGAATTAACTTTATTTAGGATTTTTTTTCATGTAGACTTTGTTGTTCAGACACTGAGTTGTTACGAGGTGCTGGCATTTGAACTCTGGTCCTTGCACCTGTCAGGCAAGCACCATAACCACTGAGCATACTTCTCCAGCCCTAATTTCTGTTGTTTCTTAACAAGTTACTACAAACTAGTATTTCCAACAGAAAATGCAATGAGTATAAAGATCCTCACACAGTTGTATGCTTGAATTGTTTGAGGAACAATCATGAAGTCTCTGCAGCTAGGCTGGAGAGAGAAAGAGATTTGAAGTCAGAAGGCACTACAGAATGAGCAGATTAGACAAAGGCAGAGAGGTAATTGAAGGATTTTGACTTTTACTCTAAGAATTGGAACCTCAATAAAGGATTTTGAGCTGATTTTGACGCAATCTGATTTACAAACTAATTAGATTACTTGGTAACGTGTTGAGAACACACTGAGAGAAGCAAGCACAGACACCCAGGAAACCGGTTAAGAATCTGTTCCTGAGGGCTGGAGTGGTGGCTCCGTGGTTACAGCGCTTGCCCAGCATGCGTGAGAATGAGAGGCCAAACCCCAGTACCACGTACACAACAGAGTCTCAAAGCAATGAAAGTCACATAAAAAACTAAAAAAAATTGTTTCTCTCTTTCTCTCTCCCTCTCTCTCTTTCACTGTCCTTCTCTCTTAAAAAAAAAAATCTGTTTCTGTAATCTAAGCAAGAAATGGGTGGAAGAAATGGACATGCTGTGGAGTAGTTGGATTCTGGGTATATTTTGGAAACCACACCTGAAAAGTTTTCCAATGGACTGAAGGTGAAGTAAGAGAAAAAGAGAAAAGGTGAAGATGACTCCAAAGCTTTGACCTGAGCAACTAAAAGCTGAAACTGCCATTTGTAATGATTGGGAAGACTGTAGGAAGAGCGAGTATATGGGGAGGTAACATGAGCTCAGTTTGCCTGCTGATATTTGAATTGAGCTTCCTAGTAGACAGTTGAGTGTAAGTGCAGAGTCAAGGGAGAGGTCTAGCTAGAATAGAAATGTCTACAGATAGTATTTAAAGCCCCCACCCCACCCCAATAAAGAATCAGATCACCAGGGAATGACTTGTGGACAGAAAAAGTCCAAGCTCTGATCCCCAGGACACCATAACTTTTAGAGTTCAGAAAAATGAGAAAGAATCAGCAAAGAAGACAAAGAACAATCAATAAGAAAAAAAGAAATCCATATTGCATGGTGTCCTAGGCTGGGAAACCGATACTGATACATCACTGTCAACTGAACTCCATCCTTGATTTTGTTTTACTGGTCTTAATTAATGTCTTCTCTTTGTTCAATATCCAATTCAAGATTGCCACTGTGCACTCAACTATCATGTTTCCACAGCCTCTTTTGGTCTGCAATAGCCTCTTAGTCTTTCCTTTTTGTTTTTCATGTCCTCGGCCATGACACCTTGATACTGGCCAGGTGTCCTTTAGAGTGTTTCCCAATCTTGCTTTTTCTGATGTTTTAATCATGAAAGGACTCAGGTTACTTTTTTTCTTGGAAAGAAGACTACAGAGGTGACATGCCCTCTTCATCATCTCATAAGGATGTACATTATGTCCCTGTGGCACCATGGGGGATGTTCATCTTCATTACTCAGGTTAGGTAGTGTTTACCAGGTTTCTCTAAAGTTACTATTTTTTTCTTTCCTTACACTATTTTTTTTAGATGTGAGTCACTATGCCCAGCCCATGCCCAGGAAAAGGGAAATCAAGCTGCACCTTTTAGAGAAGAGTATCTACATACATCACTCAAAATCCTTCTGTAAGGAAGATTTGTCTCATCTCCCACAGTTATTTATTGTTCAATCACTTATGTGTATCAGTATGGAGCCATGTATACTCATTTTGTACTTTATAATCCAACATTACATGGTTTGTTATGTTGCTCAGATTTTTCCAGCCTTGGCCATCAGGGCTTTTTCAGTGTGACTTCTAAAACATGTCCCCATATTTATACTTTTCTTTTTTTCTTAGCATTCTGCTAACTTTCTGGTACTACAAGATGCTCCCGCTTATCTTGTATTTTCCCTGCCCCAGCCATTTCTCCAATGGCCCTTTGTTCTTTTGTTGAAGCATAGTATTAGAAACCAAAATCTGGGGACTGGGTGTTCCCATTGCCACAAGGGTATCATTGCTCCTGGGCCCTCTCAGCAGATGGAGATAAATAATATATGCATATATACTCGCCCAGGTATGCACACATATCTATACTTGTTTCTGTATGAATACACATACACATACACACAAAAAAAATTATTCAGCTCATACTGATGTCTCTGACTAAACCAGCACCATTATTCCTTCTGTCTTGCTGATCTGTAACTTTCCTGTCTGACATCGAGAAACCTGTTTCCCACCAATGGAGGTCATAGTCAACCTTAATGCAGCAGCCCCTGTGGAATGGGGGTACCTAAGCTTGGCTGGAATGTATTTAAGAGGGTAGTGGAATGGATAAAAGAAAATTGGATTTCACCAGTGCACATTGTATGCATGTGTGGAAGTATCACACTGAGCCCCATTAATATGCCAATTAACACAGCTAAATAAAAAATAAAAGAGAAATGAGAGAAGAGAAATTGGAGTCAGCAGTTATGTCTAAACAGTGGTTTTTTATATTAAGCATTCATTACAATCACCTGGAGGGCTTGTTAAAGCTCAGATTGCCAGTCACCTCCCCCAGAATTTTTATTAAAAAGAATTAGAGCAAGACAAGAATTTGTGTTTATAACAAACACCCTGGTGATGCTGATGCTGCTGGTCCTTGCACTATGCTTTAAGAGCCACTGGATTCAAGGAATTTTGCTTTAATAGGACTATAAGAAATAAAGCAACCAAGTATGAAGTGGCTCAAGAGAATTTTTGGTTGGGGGAGCAGCTAAGAAAAGAATTAGTCTAATGAGACATGCCCAGTAGAAAGGAAAAGAAGTGGTGCAAAAGATGGGAGTGGTATAATGGCATTGAATTACTGTAGCAAAGTCCTTTAGCCAGTAAGAGGATAGGATAAGTACCAAGAATCCCAGCAGCTCAGGAGGTTGAAGCAGGAGGATGGCAACTTCCAGGCCAGCCTCAAAAACTTAGTGAAGCCCTAAGTGACTTAGCAAGATTTTGTCTCAAAACTAAAAATAAAAAGGGCTATGGACAATACTCAGTGGTTACATGCCCCTGGGTTCAGTCTCTGGTACCAAAAAAAGATATACATACACATACATACATACACACAGAGCATATTAGAACAGAGAGGTAGATTAGGTGGTATTGAGGTCTTGTAAAGTCTCTTATTGCCTCTCCTTTCTCAAAGAAAGAAAATGCAAGGCCATCATCTGTGATAGAGGCTGGGGAAGGAAATATCAGAGTTTAGGGGTGAATGAGTAATATCATGTAGGATAATGAGAGCATAAATAGATTAGGAGAATGCGGAATGATTGATGAGCAGCACTAAGGGCCCTTTGGGATTAGTGATCAGGAACTAAATGTTAGACCTATCATTGCCACTGTGTTTTCCTCCAGCCATGCTCAGCAGCAGGGGAAAGTCGTGGAGTAAGAGCAGAGTGGGATTTGAGCAAGATGCAGTTTTGCAAGGAAAGGCGATGTAGCAACAGAGATCAGGAGATTTGGCTGGTTGACTACAACCCAAGCACTTTCCATTTCTATTTTGCCTTATGAAATATTCAGTACAAATAGTTTCTAAATTTATCTTTTCCTATTATTGAAACAACGATAATAATTGCAATTTGGAAGGTTGTGAACATCATAGAAATGTGTTCAATACAGTGCTGAATGAAGAATCCAAATCCGGGTCTATCCTGGGATTGCCGTTGCATAAAAAAATGATGAAAGTATGTGGACAAATATGGGTCCAGCGAGAGATGAACATGGTTTGATTCACATAGCGATGGATTCTTTCTTTTTATTTATGTTTAGTTCAGGTCATTAAACATTAATTGAATATCTACTGATACCTGACATTGTGCTAGGCTCCAAGAGTACAATAAGAGGAAGGCACAGAAAAGGAAGGAGACGATGACAGAGAAGGAGAAATTATATTCTTTTACTTAAAAATAAAATCATAAAGAAATTATTTTTCTTTAATAAACTTATAGACTAAGAAGATATTTCCATGCTTTTGTTTGCATAGCAAATCATTATATTACAAATATTACCATCAATGTGGCAAATAGGATGTCTCTTTGACTACATTAGTTAATATTCTTCTGATTGTAAGTTGCAAAAACCAAATAAAATAGAGTCTGATTTTAAGGACTCGATCACATAACACAGGAGCAAGAAACAGTAGGATCCCAGAGCAAGCTAGACAATACCAGTCTCCTTCTCATCTCTACTGTAGAGTTGCCTTCATTCCTCTTTCTTTCTATATACCAGCTCGCTCTCTCCTTCTCAGTCCATGTGGAAGAAAATTATGGCTTCAAATGGCTTTACTTATTATTTATCCAGCTATTGTAAAAAGAATAATGCTTCTCTCTCTCTCTCTCTCTCTCTCTTTCCCTCTCTTTCTCTCCCTCTCTTTCTCGCTTCCTCCCTCTCCCCTTATCCCCAGCACAGAATTCCCAGCTTGGGTCAGTCATCCATTATTGGATTTTAGAAATAGTAAAAGGGTATGTTGTTGGTTTTATGTCACTGTGACAAAATACCTGAGAAAAACTATTTAAAGGAGGAAAGATTTATTCTGGCTCACAGTTTCAGAGATTTCAGTCTATGGCCAGCTGGCTGCATTGCTTTGAAGCCTGGGGTAATGCAGAGCATCATGGCACAAGGGCATAGTGGAGGAAAGCTACTCATCTCACGGCATTAGCAAACACAGTGAGAGAGAGAGAGAGAAAGATTATGGGAAAAAATAAACCCTCAAAAACGTATCCCCAGTCACCTCCTTCCTCCTATTGGGCCTCATCTCCCATGGCCCATTCACCTAGGAACTCATCAATGGATTGATGAGGTTACAGCCTTCAGGATCCAATCACTTCCCAAAAGCCCTGTCTTTGAACACTGCTGAATCAGGGACCAAGTCTTCAACACAAGAGCCTTCAGGGGACAATCCAGATCCAAACTATAATAAAAGGTATAAGAAAAGAATTTGGGCCAAATCTGGATGAGATGGTTGCATCTGAACCAATATAAGAGGCCAAAGAACTCTGTTCTTTCGAAACATGGCTGCTGAGAGACCTACCACTGCATGCATGTGAATAAAAGGAGAGGCCATTCTCACAAATGGCAGGACCATCATCCTAGCAGATTTCTTTTCTTTTCTACCTAGCACATATAGACCTTCTTTTGCAGTACATAAAATTCCAAAAATGACCTTATGTAACATAATACACTATCCTAAGGGCAAAATCACACCCAGCTACTGCACAGAAAGATTTCAAAAAGCCATGGTCCTTCATTTAGGATCTTTGGTCAATCTCAAATTGGTCCAGATATGGTTATTTATTATTTTGAAACTGGTATCGAATATGATAAATATAACAATCCCCTGCCTAATAAATAATAGAGAAAAACAAGATAATTACAAACAAAATTTCCAATTGGGCACAGGACCCAAATAAATATTTTACCCTTTTTTGTTAGAGATAATGACTATTATATTTTATGGGTCATGGATAAGTTCCATTTGGGGGAGCCCCATTTAATAATACTCTCTGACACAAAGTTTTTCATTTCCTTTAGAATCATAGGCCTGCTAAAGGCACTATCATAGTCGTGTCCTTGTAGCTTTTTTCCTTCCAGAAACACAAGAATCTTCCTATTCCCTTCATAACTATTTAAGGACCTTGGCTTGGGGCAACACATATAGAACTAGATTCTAAAGTGGGGAAGCAAGGTGGATTTCCCCTCATCTTTGTACCTTAAATTCTGTCCAGATCCAAGAAGCTGCATCATTTGTAGAGGACCTCTCAGAATGGGATTTGAGGGAAATTGAGTCTTCCAAGATTTTTCTTTTCTAATTGTCAGATTCTCCATCTTCCCAACAAGGACCTCAATCTTAGTTTTAGCTGTTGTTATTTACTCAATAGGTGATTTTCTGGTCCGAAGCCTCAGTTTACTACCTAACAACAACAAAAAAAAAGTTCATTGCTTGGTATATCATTGTTCTGTCATTCTGTGTCTACTTTGATCCAGGCTCCTAGAACTAAAGCTCACCATCATTGCAACACCACCCTGAGAACACAGTACAGCCTTGCTACCCCTAAGCTGAAATTGTTCCTAGAGTTCTTTTACTTAAAATGCACATTTCCCGGAATCAAGTTGTTTACCAATGAAGATTCTATTGGTCATACTTGAAAGATGTCCTTTGCAAGGTCATAAGAAAAAAAATGGCTGTGAGAATGAGGAATTATTGGCAGGTATACAACCAATTTCAATAATGAAATGAAACCAGGGATTAATCCTAATCAAACAACTGCCTCACTTACATACTCCTCTAGTCCCCTGTCTTACTGCAGAATGGTTTTCTCTGTTTTTCAGGAAACATGATGGCAAAGGTGGCTGCAAAGAAATTCTGAGTCAACAGGCCACAGGTCTACATGAATAAAGGGAAAACTGCTCTTTCTCAACCCCCAGTTGGTCAGATTAATTAAGGGTGAATAGGAAGCCCAAATTCATGCTTTGTGAATGTGGCAAGGGAACTGTGCCACTGTAACCACAGAATGGAGGTGAGACTGTCTCAGAAAAGGGGTTCTATATGTAGCCAATAAACACATGGAGCTACATGCCAAAATATTTAGATAAATAAAATAAATTCCTGGAAAGATGCAAACTACTCAAACTAATTCAAGAAGAAATAGAAAATCTAAATAAAACTATAACAAGTAAAGAGATCGAATTTTTATTTTAAAACTTCCCACAAAGAAAAATACAGGCCCAGATGGCCTCACTGATTAATTCTTCCAAGTATCTAAGGAGGAATTAATGCCAAGTTTTCACAATTTTCTTCCAAAAAAAATAGAAGAGGAAACATTTTCCTACTCTTTCTATGAAGCAAGCATTACCTTGATATCAAAGCCACACAAAGACATCATAAGGAAAGAAAATTACAGACCAATATCAATTCCATTATAATCTCCTCGGACTACTGCCATATTTGCAGTGCACACTGACTGAAACACTATTATGAGCCACATGCCTGTATAGAAAAATCCTAATAAATTCACTAAAAAGCTAGTAGAACTAATGAGCACCTTCAGAAAAGCTGCCTGACACACACTCAATATATTAAAAACTAATTGCAGGGATCGAGCAGTGGCTCGGCGGTTATGGCGCTTGCCTGGTATGCGCAAGTACACGGGTTCAAACCCCAGCACCCACATACACAACCAAGTCTCAGAGCAACGAAAGCCATGTGAAAAACTCAATAAAAATTGATTCTCTCAGTCTCTCTCTCTCTCTCTCTCTCACTGTCCTTCTCTCTTTAAAAAAAAAAACAACCAATTGTATTTGTCTACACTAGCAATGAACTATCCAATAAATTTTAAGAAAATAATTCCATTAACAATAGTATCAAAAAACACAATATTGGGGGGCTGGAGTGGTGACTCAGCAAATACAGCATTTGCCTGATATGTGTGAAGACCCAGGTTTCAAACCCAAGCACCACATACACAAGTTAAGTGTTGGAAAAACAAAGGCCAGATGAAAAACTAAAGAAAATTGATTCTCTTTTTCTCTCTCTCTTACTCTCTCCCTCTCGCCTTATAAAAGCATACAATACTTGGGAATCAAATTTTAAAAGAAGTAGAAGTTTTGAAATGTGAAAATCATTGTTGAAAGAATTAAAAACCTAAATAAATTGACCTAACATTTCATTCCACATTAGGTGAAGGAGCACATTACTGAATATGACAATAATATTATTGATTCTGCCAATACTCCCCAAATTTACCTACAGAGAGCAATCTCTGTCAAAATCCCAGCCAGCTTTTATTTTTCATAGACAAATTAATCCTACAGTCCACACAGAAATATAAAGGACCCAGAGAAACCAGAATCATCTGGTAGAAAAGCAAAGTTGGCAAACTCATGCTTTACAATTTCAAAATTTAAAGCATTAGTAAACAAGATAGTATGGTATTGGCATAAGGATAGAAGCATAGATTAGCGGAATTGAATCAGAGTCATTTATGGTCAATTGATTTTCTTTTTCTTTTTAAGAGAGAAGGACAGGGGCTGGAGTGGTGGCTCAGCAGTTATGGCACTTGCCTGGCAGGTGCAAGTACGTGAGTTCAAACCCCAGCACCATGTACACAACAAAGTTGTGGAACAACAAAGGCCACATGCAAAACTAAATAAAAATTGTTTCTTAAAAAAAGAGAGGGACAGTGAGAGAGAGAGAAAGAATCAATCTTATTTAGTTTTTCATGTAGCCCTCGTTGCTCTGACACTCTGTTGTGTACATGGTGCTAGTTCTAGCCTGCAACTTTGTGTATGCCAGGCAAGCATAGTAACTGCTGAGCCACACTGTTCCAGCCCCAGTCAGGGCATTTTCAAAGTGAGTCAAGACAATTCAATGAGGAAATAGTCTTACCAAAATAGTCTGGGACAATTAGATCTATACATACAAAACAATGAAGTTGAACTCTTTCTTTATACCAACACAAAAACTCCAAAAGGATCATAGACTTAAATGCAAGGCTAAAACTACAAAAGTTTTAGAAAAAAAGAAGCAAGTGCAGTACTGAAATGGTGGCTCAGTGGTTGGAGCATTTGCCTGGCAGAAGTAAGGACCCAGATTCAAACCCCAGCACCACATACATAACCAAATGTCCCAGAAACAAAGGCCAGGTGTAAAACTAAATAAAGTTGATAATCTTTTTTTCTCTCTCTCCCCCTTCTCTCTCTTAAAAAAAAAGAGAGCAAGTGCAAGTCTTGTGATTGTAGATTAAGACAAAGCCTTCATATACACAACTTCAAAAGCACCAGCTAAAAAGAATGGCATTCTTAGTGTTGAATGAAATCAAGAAGGTAAAAACACTTGTATATTGAAAAATATAAAGCATTGATGAAAAAACAGAAGAAAACACAAATAAAGGACAGGAAGTCCCATGTTCAAACAATTATTATTGTTAAAATGTCTATATATCCTAAATGACTTACAAGTTTCATGCAATCTCTATCAAAATTCCAATGACATTCTCCACAGAAAAAGAAAATCAATCCTTATGTTAATATGAAACAAAAAAAATGCAATTAGCCAAGACAATATTATTCAAAAATAGGAAATCTGGAGGAATCACATTTCCTGATTTCAAGAATATTATAAAGCTACTGTAATCAAAGCAGTATGGTATTGACATAAAAACAGACACATTGACCAATGGAAAAAAAGAGCCCAGAATAAGCTGACATACCCATAGTCAATTGATTCATGACAAAGATACACATTGGGGAAAGGACAGCCTTTTCAATAAAAGGTGCTAGAAAACTGGTTATCCACATGCAGAAGGAGGAAATTGAATCCTAAACTTACATCATGAACAAAAAATCAACTAAAAATGGATTAAACAGAAACTTAAGATCTGAATTTGTAAAAACTCCTAGAAGAAAAAAGCTCCATCACATCAATCTAAATGAGGATTTTTTGGACACAACCCTAAAAGCTTAGACAACGGGAGCAAAAGTAAACAAATGGCATAGCATCAAACTAAAAGTTTTCTGCAAAGACAAGTACTCCATTTTCTCTCTCACCTTTGGAATCTGAAAAAAGTCAACCTGAAAGCAGAATAGCGATTACTTGAGATTGAGAAATGGGCAGGGGGTAGAGGATATAAAAAGGGAGGCTGGATTGGATCAGTGCATGCTGTATGCATATATGGAAACAACAAAATGAACCCCATGAACACGTGCAATTAGTATGTATTAGTAGGAGCCAGAGAGGTGACTCAGCAGTTACAGCTCTTGCCCGGCATGCATAAGGCCCTGGGTTCAAATCCCAGCACCACAAACACAATTAAGTGTCAGAAAAACAAAACCCAGATGAAAGTATAAATAAAATTGATTATTTTTCTCTCTCCTACTCCCCCTCTCTCTCCTTAAAAAAAAAAGTATTAGTAAAAGTTAAAATCAAAGAATAAAAATTTTCTGCACAACAAAAGAAATGATCAACAAACTGAAGAGATGACCCACAGAGCGGGAGAAAATATGTGTAAACCATACATCTAATTAAAGGCTAGTAGTTGAAAATATATAATGTACTCAAATAACTCAATAGCAAGAAAATAAATAATTCACTTACAAAATGAGCAAGTCACTTCTCAAAGACATAAATAGCCAACATTTTTATGAAAAAATGATCCAAATCACTAATTGTTAGGGTAAAAGTACAATGAGATATCACCTCACATCTGTTAGAATGGCTTTTATCAAAAAGATAAAAGATGGGGCTAGAGCAGTGGCTCAGCAGTTACAGCGCTTGCCTTGCAAGGGCAAGGACACAGATTCAAACCACAGAATCACATACACAGCAAAGTGTCGGAGCAATGAAAGCCACATGAAAAAGGAAATAAAATTGATTCTTTCTCTCTCACTGTCTCTCTCTTTCTATAAATAAATAAATGGTAACAAGTGCTGGTGAGGATGTTGATAAAAAGTAACCCTTGTACATTATTGGTGGGAATGTAAAATTAGTACAGCCATTATGGAAAATGGTGTGGAAATTCCTCAAAAAATTAAGAATAGAACTGCCACACAAATCAACAATTTCACTTCTAGGAATATATCCAAAGAAACTAAAGTCAATAAGTTGAATAGCTAACTAAACTCTCAGGTTCATGGCAGCATAATTTTCAATAGCCAAGATATGGAATCAATTTAAGTGGATGAATGGAGAAAAGAGAGCCTCTAGAAAATATTTACAATGTTTGCAAATAACAAATATATACAGTGGGACACTATTCAGCCTTAAATAGAAGGAAATTCTGTCATTTGTGACAACCTGGTTAAAGCCATGTACAGAAAAACAAATACCACATGATCTCACCTATATGTAGAATCTGAAAATGTCAAATTTATAGAAGTAAAGAGTAGAATGACAGTTACCAGAGACTGGAGGCAGGGATTGAGGGTAGGGGGAGAATAAAAAGTGAGACAAAGGGTACAGAGTTTCCATCAGATAGGAGGAATAAGATTTGAGATCTATTGCACAGTAGAGTGGCTGTAGTCAACAATAGTATAATGTATATATCAAAATACTTAAAGAATGAATTCAAAATGTCTCACCACAAAAAAATGTGTGATGGTTTGTATCTCAAATGTTCCCCAAAACTCATATGTGAAAGGCTTGGTCCCTAATGCAGCAGGATTCAGATGTGGGGCCTCTGAGAGATGAGCAGATCATGAGGGCTCTAATCTCAATGGATTAGTCACTGACAGATTCATAGCTTAATGCATTTGGGAGAGGCTGCCTAGAGGCAAGCAGCTTTGCTCTGCCACCTTTATATTCAGCCTCACCACAAGTCCAAAACAATGGGACCAAGTGCAATGCAACTCTGAGTGTGAGCCAAAATAAACCCTTCCTCCCTTTTAAGTTATCTCAGATATTGTGTCCTGGTGACAGGAAGCTGACTAACACAGTCAGTGAGGTGACAATTACATTAATTAACTTGATTTAATCTTTTCATCATTGTGTACATATATCAAAACATCATAATGCACCACATAAGTATATTCAAGGATGATCTGCCAATTAAAATAATGTTCATTTTTAAATGGAAGAAAATTATGGGGAAAAAATTCCAAAACCAAAGCAAAATTAAAAAGTGTTGTGGAAAAAGAAGATAGATAAAACAAGAATGGCAAATTGTCAACGCTGGATGCTAGAAATCAGGGAGGTCATTGTATTGTCTTTTCAATTTTTTAAAAAAGTTTCCATATTAAGGATTTTTAGTATTAAAATGTGAAATCATAAAAATGAATTTTAAAATATATTTAAAACTTTTGTACCGTCATAGACACCATCAAAAAAATCGAAAAGATAACCCATATAGTGAGAGAAAGTATTTGCAATTTAAATCTGATGAGAGAACTATATGTGGAATATATAAAATACTCTTACAACTCAATAACAAAAGGACAAATAACCAGTTTTAAAATGGGCAAAGGATCTGAATTCACAGTTCTCCAAAGATATGCAAATGACCAATGAGCACATGAAAAGATGTTCAATGTCACTAACCATGAAGGGAAATGCAAATCAAAACAACCAAAAGATCCACTTCAGACCCACTGGAATGGCCACAATGAGACAGATAGATAACAATAAGTGTTAGAAAGGATAAAGAGTAATTGGAACCGTCATACACTGGTGATGAAATATAAAATGGTGCAACTGCTTTGTGATGCAGTTGGCAGTCCTTCAAAAGAGTAAACAAAGTTATCATATGATTCAGCTATTCCATTCCAAGGAGCATATCCAACAAAAATGAAAACATAAGTTCACACAAAAACTTATACACGAATGTTCACAGATGCATTCAAAATAATCAAAAAATTGAAACAACCCAAATGTATATCAACTAATGAATGGATAAATAAATGCAATGGCATATTAGTTGGCAAAAAAAAATGATGAAGTGCTAGTATATGCTATAATATGAATGATCCTTGGGAGCTGGAGCTGTGGCTCAGTGGTTACAGTGCTTGCCTGGCATGCATGAGTATTTAGGTTCGAACCCCAGCACCACGTACACAATGAAGTGTTGGAGTAACAAAGGCCACATGAAAAACTAAATAAAGTTGATTCTCTCTCTCTTTCTTATTGTTCCTCTCTCTTTAAAAAAAAAATGATTCTTGAAAATATTATGCTGTGAAAAAAATCCAAAAAGACACACAATTTATATATAAATATAATTTATACATAATAAATAGCCATGTTTCTGTATATTAATATTTATATAATGAAGATTTAAATATATAATATAGTTAATATTGACATTGTTTATATAAAAATATACACTTTACATATAAATATATTCTATATATGTACTATATGAGTATATATATGTACACATATATAATATCCATTTATAATAAATGTCCAAGATCACTGGTAGAGTGGAATAAGGAGTGAATGACAATGGGTATGGGATTTCAACAGGGTTTCACTTTGGGGAGTGACTGAAATGATCTGAACTTAATTGTAGTGATGGCTTATATGTATAATGAACATATTAAAACCATTAAATTTTATACTTTGAATATATACATTGAACAATATGCTTTGATTTTATAAATGTGAATTACATCTCAATAAAACTGTTATTAAAATAAAAATTAATATCTTAATCAAATCTTAAGATCCAGATCAGAAAATGTTGACTGGAAGGATTCCAAATTATCCAGATCAGTGGATTTTCAAGAGATATTTTAACTCTTAAATTCAATTAATTAAAGAAGTATCAGTTAACTAAAATGATTTAGAGTTTATTTGTTCTTAAACTCACTTTATTAGGAAACTCAGCATTTGTTTTAGCTTGGATATTTTAATAAAGGGATGTCACGTTTATTTTGAATTTTCAGGGTGGGTAAAAGTCCCCCATACTGGCGCACCTCTAAATTACCAACTTCACAAAAAACAGTGTGCTCTAACTGCACTCTCGGATAAGGAACAAAACTCCCAGAAGTGAAATTTGTTAACCGAAACAAAATTCAACAAGTTTACTCACACTTTATGTCCTTGATAAAAAATGTAATGTGGATTGAGCAACAGAATGAAATATTGGCAAAATGCAGCATTTTTAGTTCAAGGTCGTGCAATTAGCAGCATTAGGAGAGTGTCTAAACATTATTCCGTGGTGCCATCGTCTGGCTCCCGAGCGTCCCCAGAGGCCCAACGTTAAAGGCTTTGCAGCCACTTAGTGGGTTTGGAAGGTAGCGGAACCTTTAAGAGGCGGGGCCTCATCTGAGCGGCCCCTCCAAGAGGATCATGGGACCCCAGCTTCTTCTGCTTCCTCTCTTTACTTCCGGCCTTGAGGTGAGTTGAAGTGAGGTGAGTGGCTCTTCGCAATCTCACGCTGGCGCCCTCATATGCTGCCGCACCATAGACTCTAAAGGGTGGGTGAGCCTTAGACTAGCACCTCTGAAACTGTGAACCGAAATAAATCTTTTCTTTGAGTCGTTTTATCGCTGGTACTTGTTACAGGGACAGAAAGCTAACTGTCACACGTGGGGTCCGTGAATCTATTTCTAAAGTGAAATTCCACTTTTGAGCTAAATTTGAGATAAAGTACATTTAGCAAATCAGATGACAAAATTTCTCAAGGAAATCCAGAAAATTGATCTCTCTTTTAAGACAGCAGCCGGGAAGCATGAGCCTATAACCTCTTGAATGTGGAACACATCTTGTAATGAAGCAATGTGGTTTTTTTGTTTGTTTTTGTTTTTAACAGAGAGGGAGCATGAGAGAGAGAAAGTGAGAATCAGCTTTATTTTTTCATCTGGTTTTCTTTGCTCCGACATTTGTTGTGTATGTGGTGCAGGGGTTTGAACCTGTGTCCTTGCACGTGGCAGGCAAGCGCTGCAAGCACTTTAACCACTGAGCCACTGCTCCAGCCCCAAAATGTGTTTTTAAAACAAATTATTCCACTAAGTTCTTTTCAGGTGATATGTTGGGCCCTTGCTGGACCATAACCTGGCACACATTTCTAAAGCCAAGAGTAGTATTTTCCATCCCAAATAACTGTACAACTTAGAAGCCTTCCTGCCCATTCCCTATTGAGAATTCACTTAAGTGAAACTATTCTTTCCTGATTTTACTGCCTTTTCTGCACACAAACTTGTTCTTATAAAACTCTGTCTTATTCTCAAAAAAAAATAACGTGTAGATTAAATTTTATTTTGGAAAACTTCAATGTTAAAAACTTAAAACACCTCTCCTTATTCACCCTGGACACCCCAACATAGAAATCAGCTATGTCTGAGTACTGCCACCAGAGGGCATAGGAGAGGTTCTTTTCAGCAATATCGTCAGTAATTTTTTTAAAAATACAAGCTTCTCTTACTACACTTTTTCTAAAAAAAAAAAAAAATATATATATATATATATATATACATTTTTCTCAAAACATAGTGTAAATTACGTTACCAAATCCATTTGACACACTTAAGTTACATCTTGCTGTTAGTAGCTTTCAAGAGTTGATGACTCCCTCTCTTCTTTCTCCTTCCTTAAACCTGTTATTCTGTTTGTTTGTTTTCTCTTGCCTCTCTGGATGTGCCTCCTTAGTCTCCTTTGACAATGGCTCCTCTTCTATGGACTTCTAACTGCAGGAACCTCAGATGCTTCTCCTTCCTTCACTTTTCCATGTCTCAGTAAACAGCTTCTCCACTCAACCAGCATCTGAAACCAGAAACATGGAAGTTTGTTATCCAGGTTTCTAACACTATAACAAACACTTGAAGTAATTGGCATAAAGAGAAAAGAATCAGACCTTTGCTAATTCCAACCTGGAGTGGAGGACAGGAAGTCTGACAATGGTAGGGTTCATCTCCTTTGCTTCCCTAATTGTCCAATGGTTCCTGTCCCTCTTTTCTTGAGCTTCCATGTTCCTCTTTAAGTCTGTTCTCCAGCAGCCTGTGGGAACCTTGGGATCCAGTCATCCTTCCACTTTTCCTTTGACTTGAGTCAAAGAAAGAACTCACTGTGTGCCCTGCGGTGCATAAAACCAGGAAGACATGGCCCTCTAGGGGCTGCATGCTTACTGACAGCATTTTCCAATGCTTACTGAAGTGTTCCAATATCTTAGCAACTGGCACAGTCCTACAGTTGGAAGTCAGCCTTGCATCAGGCCTGAATATGTGTGCAAAGACAGATCCAAAAGGAAACAGCTTGGACCTTCAGCAGAGGATGCCTGGTGGAGAGAAGAGGAAGACATTCATTTTATGGTTTACACAAGCTCATCCCACTTGAATGTTTTACAAGTATGTTCTACTTTGGTTAATTTTTTTCACTTAACAAGAACAGCAAAGGCTTGCTGTTCCCCACAAGCTGGGACACCATCCTAGAATCCCAATAAATAAATCCTAACCTGATATTGTTGTATAAAATATGAAGTCCAATACTTTTGTTGCTCTAAGCTATGACACCAATAATGAACAAGCAAGAGGAAAGAAAGTATGGGACAAGCTAGTGTGTTCGTATGCTTTTTATCACTGTGACCCAAACACATGACAAAAACAACTTAGAGAATGAAATTTTTATTTTGGCTCATGGTTTCAGAGGTTTAATCAACTCCACAGCTCTGGGCCCAAGGTAAAGCAGAATATCATGGTGGAAGGCATGGTGGAGGAAAACTGCTCCACTCATAGATTCTAGGAAGCAGAGAAAGAGAAGAGGGTAAGAGACCACAGACAAGATGAACTCTTCCAGCGCACACTTCTAATAACCTACTTTCTCCAGTCACACTCCACTGTCCATAGTTTTCATCCAATCCATTCAAACCAAGATGGACTGATTAGGTTACAGCTCCCATAATCTAATCATTTCACCTCTGAATATTCCTGCATTAAAACAAGCTTTAGGGGTTGGAGGGGTAGCTCAGCAGTTACAGTGCTTGCCTGGCATGCACAAGTATGCAAGTTCAAACCCCAGCACCACATACACAACGATGTCTTGGAGCAATGAAAGCCACATGAAAAACTAAATAAAAAGTGATTTTCTCTCTCTCTCTCTCACTGTCCCTCTCTCTTTAAAAAAAAAAATCAAGCAGGAGCTTTAGGGGGACACCTCATGTCAAAACCATAATAGCACCCAACTCCAGTAACTTAAACCCATGCGCAAGACTTAACTGAAAAAGGCACTTGGGAATTCTCATCTTGAACCTTTTCTTCCCTTTCCCTTTGATAGAGGAAGGAACAAAGATAGAGTTGAATGTCCACAAGGTCAGGTCGTGCTCAGAGTCTCCCATTGTTTCCTTGTAATGCCTGATGCTAGAGCCAACGGACAGCTGGTTCAGGGACAGGAATGGTTCCGGTTTCGTTTAGAAGCTCCACAGCGGAGGATACTGGCACTCCAGCAGAGAGAAAGCTACTCTTAGGGCAGTAGTTCTTAAAAGTGGGCCCTCTGGACCAATAGCAGCCTCACTTGGGAGCTTGGTGGAAATGCAGATTCTTGACCCAAAAACAGCTCATTTGAAACCGTGAGGGGGACCAGCTTTCTCTGCTTTAACAAGCCCTCCATGGGGTTCTGATGCCAGCAAGTTTGAGAATCTCTGCCTTAGGACATCTGTTTTCCCTTAAGTGCCTGAGGCCACTTGAATGGAGGAGCCCAGCTGTGAACAGAGCTCTTTACTCTCCAGGGAGAAATGAGCTTCCTGCTTAAAACCTTGGGAAGAAAGTATATACTCAGGCTGCTGCTTCACTTCTTTGTGTGTGTGTTCCATAACTCATTACACAAGGGACTTTGAAGCTTCTGATGTTGTACACAATGAGAAAAAAAACACAGGTTTTTGGGTTTTTTTTAAGTCAGAGAAACAGAAAAGTACAAGTTGAAAGGTGAAGTAGATGGAGAAACAAGTTACCAGGTCAAATTGGACCTCTTAATAACTGGGAATGTAGCTCAGTGGTAGAGCATTTGCCCAGCATGCATGAGATCCTGGGCTTAATCCCAAGTGCTGCAAAAAAAAGAGGGAGAAAGAAAAGAAAAGGGAGGTGAGAAAT
Source organism: Aplodontia rufa (assembly GCA_004027875.1). NCBI lineage: Eukaryota > Metazoa > Chordata > Mammalia > Rodentia > Aplodontiidae > Aplodontia > Aplodontia rufa. The sequence goes on from PVKS010028446.1 coordinate 19,012, forward strand.
TAGATGATAACCAAACCACCCCCTTTTCTATTCTTCCTAAGCCTAAATTCAAAGGGTGAATACTAGAAAGGAGGCATATATAAATTTTTTTAATCCAGCGTCTTAGGATATTTCAAGCATTTTGCTTTTAAAATTACCGTGTACCTCTTCCAGTTTCCCTCAAGATGCAATATGAGGAAAGATCAGTCCTCCTCTTAAGGGATACAGGCATGGGATCAGGGACCAGAATGCCTGAGTTCTCATATGGGTTCTGACACTTTTTGGCAGTGTGATCTCAGGAAGCTATTTAAGTTCTCTGTTCAACATTTTCTAATCTATGAAATGCAGAACAAGTAAGGTGCATGGTATGTGATATTAGCTTGTATCATTATATCAAGATTACTATGTTGAATTAAATAATGACTCATAGTAAAACACTGCATGGGAACAAGTGTAAAGCATTTCAACTCATCTTTTGTTTATGTCTGAGGTTCCTTAAACTGAACTGCATTTAAACCTTGGAAAGAGCAGAGTGCAGTGATGCATACCTACAATCCCAGGGACTCAGAAGGCTAAGGCAGGAGGATTGCTAGTTTGAGGCTAGCGTGGCAATTTAGGAATAAAAAAATAAAAAGTGCTGGGGATATAGCTCAGTGATAGAGTGCCCCTGAGTTCAATCCCCAGACCAAAAAAAAAAAACCAAAAACTAAAACAAAAAAACCCCCACAAATCCCAGGAGCACCTACCCTGCTCATTTGGAACCCCTCAGGGAACTGACAGTGCTCCAGTCCCCTTGTGTTCAAGCTGTAACCCTTGTCAGGGGGACAGGTGACTACTGAGCCTCTCACAGCAGCACTAACATGGGTAGAAGGCTCACAAGCCAGGAAACTGCAGGGCAGCCTTATAGGCAGCCTTGGTCACAGGCCAGTCTCCTCCATACCAAGTGGAGATCTCTCTCAGCCAGGAGAAATAAAGCAGTTCTGATACAGCAAAGCAAGTAGCCCAGGACCCTTTGCAGGTCTGAAAGCCAGAAGAACCCAATAGAAAAAGGACAATCTCGGAATCTTGGAAGAAATACTAAATATAAAACACTGACACGCATTACTTGCTCTTCACTCACCAAATCCCAGGGTTTTACCTGAGCACATTATTACTGAATAAAGATAATTTTTCCCAGATTCCTCTGAGGTCGGATGTGGCTATATGTCTTAATTTGACTGTTAGCATGTAAGCAGAAGTAACTTACACTTTCCTTTCTTCTTCCTCCCTGCTGCCTTGGAATGCAGACATGATGCCTGGAGCCCCCAATAGCCAACTTGGGTCATGAGGTGACCTTGAACCTGGAAGCCTGGAAGTAGAGAGAAAGGAATCTGTCAATCTTGTGGCATTGACATCCAACCCTGAACTGCCTACTTCCAGGGGTTTGGTTTGTTTGTTGGTTGGTTTGTTTGTTTTCTGTAACTGAGAAAGAAATATCCAACAAAGTTAAGCTAGTGTTATTTTTGATTTTCTGATACAGGCAGACAAATGTGGTCCCAAATGGTACAGAAATTTGGCAAAAGTAAATTATCTAATAGGACTTTTTTGAAGTTTATGAGTGTACAACAGAATTGGGGAAATTAGGTATTTGATGCTGGATTTTATAGGAGTGAAAAATCCCAAATGGCAAGTGAGAGATAAAGAGAGAATTTTGGGGGCTGGAGCGGTGGCTCAGTGATTTCGGCGCTTGCCTGGAAAGCACGAGGACCCAGGTTCAAACCCCAGCACCATGTACACAACTAAGTGTTGGAGCACCTAAAGCCATGTGAAAAACTAAAATAAAAAAGTTGTTTCTCTCTTTCTCTGTCTCTCTCACTGTCCCTCTCTCTTTAAAAAAAAAAAGAAAGAGAATTTTTGTAATGATAAAGAGAATAGGGAAATCCACAAAGTTGGAGACTTTTTAACAGTGTTTGTTAGTAATTATTATGGGTTGAATTCTGTCCCTCTACCAAAAAAAAAAAGTTCCTATGTTGAAGTACTAACCTCAACCCATATATAACTATATTTAGAGACAGGGACTTTCAAGAGGCGATTAAGTTAAATGGGGTCATCAAGGTGGCCTAATCCAACGCACCAGTTTTGTGTCCTTTGGCTACACTTCAAAACCAGCCTTGCTGCAGGTACCAGGTTTGCAAACCAGCTCTGTGCAAAGGAGTCTCACAACTCCTGCTTCCCTGGTGCCTGGAGCCTGTCACTCCATTCCTCTGCTGATGCTGGAGGATGGCCATCCACGGGAACCCACTGGACACTTGCACATGCAGCCCTGATGTGCAGAGGAATGGACCCCTGGGGACAGCCATTGGCCACTGAGGATCCAAAGCCAAAGCCCAGTGTGCTTCCCCAGATTCAGTTCTGGGGCACCTTCCATTGGTCTCAGAGGTATGAGGTGTCCCCCAAAAGTTCCTTTGTCAATGTAGGAATGCTCAGAGGTAAAATGATTAGATTGTGAGAGCTGTGACTTAATTAGACCATCTTGATTTGAATGAGTTAACTGGGTGATAACTGTAGACAAGTGGTGAATGAGAGCAATAGGTAATGGGCCCCATCTAAATGTGGACTAGCAGAGATTAATGAATAAGGCTTTTAAAAACAAGATTATGGGGCTCACCTCTGGGACCAACTCTTTATTCTCAGAGGCTGGTGGGGTAAAAACAAATGGGAAGGAACTGGAGCTCATTCTTGATAAGTATTTTGCATAACTGATGTTCATGCCCAGGACCAATATAAATCCAGAGAGGTTCCTACATCTGAGGAGTCTGCATTCAGAGTTCTGCATTTGAGGTTCCTGTTTCCGAGAATCCTGCTTGAGGTGACTCCTGCTGGAGGGGGACCTTGCTTGGGGACATCCTACTCTCAGGTATCCTGTTCTCTAGTCCCTTTCTGCATTTTGGAGGTTCTGTTTTTTCTTTCCCTAAACAAATTCTACTCCTTTCACTCTTCCCTTCCATAATTGTCTGTGGATTTTGATTCTCAAAATTCATGACATAAGAACCCACAGGAAAATTGTGTATAGCTATTAATATTAAAAAGAGCTATCTTTGGGCTGGAGCGGCGCTTGCCCAGCATGCACGAGTACATGAGTTCAAACCCCAGCCCAAACAAGTCTCGGAGCAACAAAAGCCACATGAAAAACTAAATAAAAATTGTTTCTCGCTCTCTCTCTCTCTCACTGTCCCTATTTCTGAAAAAAAAAAAGTATCTTTAGGTGCAGAGATCTGCAGCCAGACCTGATCTCATCTTGAAAATCCCCACTTCAGAGGCTGGAGCAGTGGCTCAGCAGTCACAGTGTTTTCCTTGCTTATGTGAGGATGTGGGTTCAAACCCAGCACCACATACACAACAAAGTATCAGAACAATGAAAGCCACATGAAAACTAAATAAAATTGATTCTTTCTCTCTCTCTCACTGTTCCTCTCTCCCTTTCAAAAAAAATGTTATATTTTAAAAAAGAAGCCCTGCTTCAGTGAGGCATCATTGGAAAAATTGGTCCCAATTTTTCCCTCTCTTTGCTCCCTGGCTACCGTGAATAGAGCAGCTGTCCATGCCATCTGATACGCTCTTCTGCCATGATGTTCTGCCTCATCTTTAGCCCATAGCAATGGGCTAAAGATTGATACCTCTGAAACCTTGAGTTCCAAATAAACTTTTCCTCTTCTAAGTTGTTTTTGTCAGGTATGAGGTCACAGTGATGCAAAAACTGATTAAAACAAGTAGTGTCCAACTTTACAAAACTTTGAGTTAGTTCTTGTTTCACCACCTAATCATTCATTTCTATTCCAAGGACCACAGTCTCAAATCCACTGTTCGGACTCAAGCCTATGGTCAGGCTGCAGTTTCATGTGGATCCAGGAGCCTAGGTTAAGACAGCATGCAAAGGTGACTTACTAACATCTCGGACTTTCCCTCACTCTATATCTGCCACTATCTACTCACTTCAACTCTCCTTCTCAAGGTGTTTACTTGAATACACAGCTTTTAAGGCTGAGTTTGGAGTCCCATCAGCCCTGGGATCCTGTAGTCCACCCACGGGCAACCTGACCTCTAAATCAAGCCAGAACTCAGAGTGCTGGAGCAGGAGGCCATATGACATTTGCTATGGAATTGTCTAAGATGAGGGAATAGATGTTGTCTTCCACATCTCCCAGTGTCCTGTATGTGAAAAAGTCCCATGGGAAAAACCACTCTCAGAACACAGTGACAGGAACATCTGTGCTCTTCTGAGAAGCTAGTTTGACCTTTCTCTAAATGATCACATCCCCTGTTTTGTCCCACCTGCTAAGAAGGTTGAAGCCAAAGTCACTCCAAAGGATCTTTAAAATGTGCTTTGTGGGGCTGGAGTGGTGGCTTGGTGGTTACAGCGCTTACCTGGCATGCACAAGTACACCAGTTCAAACCTCAGCACTTGTGCTCAGCAAAATCTCGGAAGAACAGAAATAACATGAAAAACAAAGTAAAAATTGCTTCTCTCTTTCTCTCTCTCTGTCCCCTATTTCTCTTTTTTAAAAATGTACTATGTGCCCTCACTTTCCCATAGATTTACATATTTTCCTTATTGTATGTCCTTTTACCTCCTTTCTCAACTATTTTGACACTTTATGCATCTCCTTGGAAATTGCCATAAGTCCTCTTTGAGGATCTAGTTGGGGCGAAAATAAGGAAGATGCCATGATTTAGAGAGGGCTTAAAACTGTGTCCCCCAAGGTTTATGTGTTGCAAACTTGGAGCCCAAAATGGTGATGCTGAGGTGGTGGAACCTGTAAGAAGTGGGGCCTAGAGGGAGGTTACCACTGCCCTTCTCCTCAAGGACTTCCATCTGTCCATGTGATCTCAAACACACTTGGCCATATGCCATCTGCCACAAAGTCCTCACCAGAGCTAGCACCATGTTCATCTGGACTTTCCACCCTCCCAAACTGTCAACTCAACAAACCCATAATTATTAGTATTATTTTTTTAAAGAGAGAAAGATATGGAACCATGGAGAACCCAAGGGGGGAACCATGGAATGGAATCAGCCTTGGCTTGCTCCGTCATTATACATTTGTTCTTGATTGTTTGATAATGATTCCCTGCTAATTGTAAGACCTTCTTTAATGAAAAAAATAAAAATAAATAAATAGAGAGAGAGAGAGAGAACTAATTTTTATTGAGTTTTTCTCATGGCTTTTGTTGCTCTGACACTTAGTTGTGTATATAGGTGTTGGGGTTCGAACCCATGTACTCACATGCCGGGCAAGTGCCATAACCACTGAGCCACCATTCCAGGCCCAATTATTAGTATTATTTTGTTATTATTTTAATTTCAAAATTTGGAATGTCATACAAGAGAACCAAGAAGCTGTAATCATTTTCTACAAAAATGCATTAGCGAATTTGTTTTCATTTTCCATTTTGTATTAAGGATGAAGTAATAATTGCATTTAAACAGATACCATTATTATATAGTATTAGGAACGCCCAATGGACTAATACAACATATGATAGAACACTATTCAATCTTTTTTTTTTTTAAAGAGAAACAACTTTATTTAGTTTTTCACATGGCTTTAATTGCTCCAACACTTAGTTGTATACATGGTGCTGGGGTTTGAACCCGGGTCCTCGTGCTTACCAAGCAAGCGCAGAAACCGCTGAGCCACCGCTCCAGCCCCAACACTATTCAATCTTAAAAAGGAAGGACGTTCTTGCACATGCTACAACATGAACTCTAAGGGCATTATGCTAATCAAAATAAGTCCATTTAAAAAAGACAAATACTGTGTGATCTCACTTTCATGAAATGCCTAGTATAGTCACATGAAGAGACAGAAAGTAGAGTACTGGTCACCAGGGTTTGGAAGGATAGATCAATGAAGAGTCATTTAATGGGTAGAGAGTTTCAGTTTTGCAAAATGGAAAGTTCTGCAGAGGTGTTGAACAACAATTTGAGTAGAACCAACACTAATGAACTGTAACAGAAAATATTTAAGATGGTAAGTTATATGTTATATGTATTTTTTCACAATTTTTTTCAAAAATAAAGGCAAGAAAGACAATCTTCATGATTTTGCCCAGTGTACATTTCCATCTCAAGTTGAGAGGAACAGATGTTTTATTTGGGATCTGTCCCATCTCATCCTGGTTAGTCCAGAGAGACAGTGAATTTTCTATATCCAGACAGGGTAAAAAGAAATTCAGTCACCTAGCTTGAAGATCAATAACTAGTCTTGAACCAAGAGTTCTTTCACTGGTATCAGCTTTTTCACAACTGTGACCAACAGACCTGACAAGAACAATTTTAGAAAAGGAAAAGTTTATTTGGTGCTCAGTTTCAGAGTTCTCTGTCCATAGACAGCCAGCTCCATTGCTCTGGGTCCATGGTGAGGCAGAGAACATCAGGGTGGAAGAGTGTGGTGGAGAAAAGCAGCTCAGGGCATGGGAATCAGGAAGCAGAGAGACTGCTCATCCACCGAAACGAAATATATAACCCAAAGGCATTGCCCCCAGTGACCGCTCTCCTCCAGCCACACCCTACCCACCTACAGTTACCACCCAGTTAGTCCATTCACGTGGATTAACACCCAGATTAGGTTGAGTCTCATAACCCAATCATTTCACCTCTAAACTTTCTGATGTTTCTCAAGTGAGCTTTTGGGGGACACCTCATAACTAACCATAAAAATGGGGATAATTCTTCCTAGGCTTCCTTATTCCAGAGTAGGACTGCCAAACTTTTTAACTGTTCTCTTTGAATACATAATCCAAAACACATGTGTAAGGCAGAACTTTCTTTTGACTTCTCTGTCAGCATCTACCTCCTTTTTCTCATCTGCTTATGACAACATGCTTCCTACACACATTGAAGGCAGCAAAAATGTCAAATGAAGTATTTCTTATTAAGGATCCAGGTTTCCTAGCATGCTGTGCCACTGAAGCAGGTTGGTAGTCAGAAGAGGAAAATGTAGGTTTTAAGGAGTCAAGCTGTTCCAGTTCATCACAGGCCAAGCAGGTTCTTCACATGATTCATGTTTCCTTTGCTTCCATTCAGGTGAGGCTGCTTTGTTCTTTCCCTCTCAAACAAAAAGGTCTTGCTAATGGGAAGTTCCATTTTGTGCTTTTTTAAAAAATTTCATGTAAAGTTAAAACACATTGCTTCAGATATTGGGTTTTAATGTCAGATGATAAAAATTGTAGTTAAATCCAGAAATAAAATCAAGTATAAAATGAAACATTTTCTGTGAAATTAAAATATGAAACATGGTTTGTTCCATCCAACATGTATCACCCCATACACACCGGTAAGCGCAGAATGACATTTAAATGGTGACCATGTTGATCTTTGTGACCTTGGGAAAGACTTTAAGCTTCATTGTATTTTTCCCACCCATAAAAGTATCCTTATTAAGATATATTCAAGATACTCAGTGCTG
>PVKS010028447.1:0-26444 GCA_004027875.1 Aplodontia rufa
GTATGGAAGGAAAAATACTGCCCATTGAGTCAGGTTCTCTCCCATGTCATCTTCTCTGGCACCATTAGTTATACATTTAATGTACCTACCAGTGGCTGCTCCTGTGGTTGATTCTGAGGCTAACCATTTGTTACCCAGCCTGGTTGCTTTGATACTACATTGCTAGGTGAAGTGTCTCTGCCATCTCCCCATGTTGCCTTATAAGCCTTACCAGACTCAAAGTTCTTCGCCTTATTACGTGGCAGACGCAAAGGCCACAGCACTTGCTGAGTTCTGTTCAAGTCTTCTCTGCCTCTCTTATGCCCTTATTTATTTGGTCCATGCCTTCTTCTACTCATTAGTTGTTCCTCTTGTTCATCCAGAATAGTGATGGTCTTGATTCCTGCATCCTGAGATTCAATGGCTAAACCAGGATTCCTCTTGTACTTTCCAGAGACTCATCAGTAACCTGGTGAGCCCTCAGCTGAATTTCTTCTGCTGACAGATTATCCATGATGAGTCATAACTCCATCAGGCCCAGAAATGGAAATACTCAGGCACTTCTGGCCACTCTTCCAAGCTTTTGATTTTTGACAAAGGTACCAAGAACATACACTGCAGAAAGGACCGTCTCCTCAATAAATGGTGCTAGGAAAGCCAGATACACACAAAAGTAGACAAATGGAATTATACCCAACTAAGCAGCTTCTATACAGTGGACAGTCAAGTGACAACCTGAAGAAATACGTGCAAGCTGCTCAGGTAACAGGGAACAAATATCCAGAATGTATGCAGAATTTAACAGCAAAAAAAAAAAAATTGGATCAGATAAAGAAATGTGCAAATGATCTGAACAGACATTTCTCCTAAGACACGTAAATGGTTAACAAATACATTAAAAAACTCAACATCACTAATCAGGTAAATGCAAATCAAAAGCATAGTAAGGGGGCTGCAGTGATAGCTCAGCAGTTATGGTGCTTGCCTGGCATGCACAAGGATGCGAGTTGGGACCCCAGCACCATGTATACAACAAGGTCTTGGAGCAACAAAAGCCACATGAAAAACTAAATAAAATTGATTCTCTCTCTCACACACACACACATACTGTCCCTCTCTCTTTAAAAAAAAAAAAAGATATCACCTCAACTTAATGGCTATTACCAAAACCAAATCAAATGTGGGGCTGGAAAAGCAGTTTAGTGGTAGAGTGCTTGCCTACCATGAAGCATGCACAAAGCCCTGGGATTTAATACCTGGTGCCATAAAAAGAAAAAAATAATGCATGATGCATACAACAAGGAATTTGTATATATGGTGGGAAGAATGCACCCTAGTATAGCTACTAGGAATAACAGTATGTAGGTACCTAAAAAATAGGGTGGGAGAGGTAGCCCAGTGGAAGAGGGGATGCTCCACATATATGAAGCCCTGGATTCAATCACCAGCACTGCAAAAAAACTAAACTACAATAACCATATGATCCAGACATATTTATTTAATATATATTTAAAAGAAATCAAATCATATCAAAGAACTATACTCACATGTTTACTAAGACACTGTTCACAACAGGCAAGACAGAAAATTTACCAAGGTGTTCATCAGTGGCTCAATGGATAAAGAAAATTTAGTCTATACACACAATGGAACACTATTCAGCCATAAAAAAGAATGAAATCCTATCATAGACAACAACAGATAGAACTGAATGATATCACAATACATGAAATAAGTCAGGTACAGGAAGAAATATGTTTTCAATCATGGAATCATGAAAGAATCTTAGACCAGAATGACATTAGAGAATGGGAGTCATTAGAGACCATGAAAGGGGAGTAGATACGGTTAGGAGGAATCAGTTCTGGTGTTCACAATAGGCTAAGTGCTGTCTATAACAATTTATGATGTATTTCAAGACCAGAAAAGAGCCCAAAGGGTCCCCATACATAGATGATAAATATTTAAGATGGAAATGCTAATCGCCCCAATCTGATCATTACATACAGTGTACAATATCATACTCTACCCAAAAAACATGTACAAGTGTGTATCAACTGGAAATCATGATCTGCAGGGATGCCCGTCTGTCCCGGTGGGAGCCTGAAGAGCTGGCACAGTTTACTACTTGCTTGCTTGCATTCTGGTGTGGTGACCAAGAGCACTTATGAAGGTGGTTGCTCTCTCAGTTTGGGCCTCGGAGTAATTATGATGAGTACAGCCCCCTGCTGTCCCTGGTCAGATATAAGTACGAGTGAAAAAGAAAATTTTGGTGAACAAGGTTTCAAACAAAAAAGGCAAAAACCTGGGAACGGTCCAAATGCCTACCAGCAGTAAACTCATTTGCATACAGGGGAATACTATGCTGCAAGGAAAGCAATTATATCAAAAAGAGTCTTAAAAACAATATTGAAAGAAAAAAATCATGTCTAAGAGGGAGAAGGGTCTGAAGACAAATGTAGGAAGATGGTTAGCTTTTTAAGACAAGTGATGTGGCTCAGTGGTAGGGTACTTGCCTCGCTGACTGAGACCCTGGGTTCCATCCCCAGCACCACAAAATAATGACTTCATGAACACACAATGGCTATTGTCACAGTCCAGACCGTGATGATGTCCTTTATCTGCCCTTTATACCAATCCTTTTCTCAAATGCTTGTGACACTATTTACCCCAATCCTGTGTTATTCATTCTGATTGTCTTTCAACAGACACCATTTGACTCTAGCTCTCAAATTGACCCCCAAACTAAAACAGCCCAATGAAAATCCTATTTCAGCAAATTCTCCATTGATTCAAAGGCACCTGAATCAACCTGAAAAACATTTTCTGGAAATCAGCTGTTACAGAAGGCCTTTCAAACCTCTAAAGGGTGGAAGACCTGATATGCTAAATACACAAGCGCTGACACCAGGGTTGGGAGGTGCTCCCTCTTCAAATACTTTAATCCAGTTAAACGCATTTCTGGGCTCCAAGTCTCACGATGTGTTAATGTTGACCATGAAGGCTGAGTCAGAGATAGATCAAGGGCACTTCCTGAATGCATGTGGCCACAGACCCTTCCTCCCATCAACAGTCCACAGGATTAGAGCACAGTCTCTGGAGCACATGTGAATGCATAAATGTTTGCTGTTCCTATGCTCTTTAGATATACAAATCACATTCCCCAATGCTATCCTAGAGTGCTGCTTTAACCTGTCCTAATGCTCCAAAAGGTCATTTTCCCGTTCACAAGGATCATTACTCCAGAACCATTTGGTTATCCAATTGCATGCTCCTATAGTTAAGCTTTTCAAAGATTATTTGCCATTTTAATACTTGCTAACTAAACATTTATCTCTGGCATGGGGAATGCTTCCATGGATACATATCTCCTAATGCCTCCAATTCCCTCTCCACGTTTTCACTGATTTCCTGCATCGTACATAGGGCTGAAGAGATGGACTCCACCCATGCCATCTTCCCATAAGAGTATCATTGCTAATTCCTCAACAGAAGTATCATTTACAAGCAAATGAAAGCCTGAAAGGACTTCCCTGCTTCCCACAAGGTATCAGGCATCTCATATTATTGCTGTCCATTCTTTTCTCATAGACAATGAAAAATTGTGCCCATGTCAAAATGGTACATTTGCTCCCAATCTAAATCATCCATTGGCTTAGGAGATCCTGGGAATAACAAGTTCACACATGGCTTCTGAAAATCATTTTATACGTGGGTGTTCAAGACATCCACTATGATGCGGTATGGAAAACATGCTGATGCTGGGCAAGTTCTGCCAGCTGCTCAGTGAGAAAAGAAAAGAGCAGGATTTTAAACCTACCCTTTGCCTTCCAGAATCAGTCCTGCAGAAGCTCTCAGCACACCTGGAACACTGGGTCCAAAACACTCCCTCTTTTACCCATTCTGTTGGGGTCTCTCTTCTCTTAGCCTTGGAGAAAGCACTCCAGGCCGAGATGTTGCGATGGAACACTTCCTGCCTCAGGCTTCCTACGCTAATACAGAATCACCTGTGGCAGGGATTCTGCCCTGTACTCCACAGAAGCTGCAGACCTCATAGGTAAGACATATGCTTGGTTTTGAAACCAATTCAAGATCCATGCTAGAAAGCAACTTCAGTTTCTCAAGTGCCCACTGGAGTTTGTAGGGCATAGTGCCTAGTGCTGGAATCACACGTGGAAAATCCTAAAAATGGATCGCTGAGAAGATGCCAGGGTCAAGGAAGTGAGCATTTCCTGTGGGCCACTTGTGGACCTAGGAGGGAGCGGGACTGGACTCTGTAAGTGCCGTCTGGGGACAGGATATTCCCAAGAAGCAGATGGCTGAGAACTGGTAGGAGGCGAATCTGCAAGGCCACGTGGAGGAGCCAGCCATGCCTGTGACCAGAAACAGCTGCCGAGAGAGGGACAAGGGGACCTCCGGCAGGGAGCGAGGTCAGAACATGCAAAACAAGTCTTCAACTCAGGAACAAGCTTGGGGGTCAGCGGAAACGCAGACCCCATGAAATGCAATTTCACATGCGTTTTGTCACTTGTTCAAGATCTCAAAAGGAAGTGTGACCTCACGGTTAATAATAGCTGCCCGAAAGGAATAAACAGCCCCAATAAAACCTCTCAGCAGAGATTTTTGACAGGTGTTATGTAGCAATAATTCCAAAACTATCCTTTCCAATGTGGCCCTGGTGTCCCTCTGTGGCTGATGAGGTGCTAAGGCAAACATTTCACAATCAGCAAGGCTGTGAATGGCACCAGTGACATGTGAACAGAGGACATATGACAATGGTCAGGTCCCAGATGCATTTCCTTGCAGAAAGTAAGTCCACATGAACCCCGGATGAAACACTGGGGAACCCCGGATGAAACACTGGGGATCACCAGTGTCCCCTGCACCCACTGTGGTCACTGTATGGGTCCACGGATGGGAGCATGAATTCCAGAAGGAATCTGCTGAGTTGATTTTAATCTAATAATAGAAATAGTGACTGAAGCAAAAACCCAAAGTCAGACTCTTCACAAAAACTGTGGTGACAGTTTCCCAGACCTTTCTCTTTCATCTCTAGTTACATTTGGCTTCATGTCTGCCTAAAAATATCCACCCTGTATTCAATAACAGTAAACTCAGCCTGAAAATGTTCAACAATAAAATGGAGTTTATTAAAAGTAATCCCCAGATATAATTATTCCATATTAGTTTAATGACTGTACAGTTGGTGATATGGGAAATGTCCACCAGGCAATTTTAAGTGGGAAGAAAACAGAACAGGTTGGTCAATGGGTACTCAATTATAGTTAGGCAGGACTAAGAAGTTCTGGTATACACAGAAGGGTAGCCACAATACACTGCATTTCAAAAAGCTGTTAGTATTTTGAATGCTTTCCCAGTAAAAATGTAAATATGAGGACATATTTACTCTGAATTAAACATAACACAATATATTCATGTATTGAAATATGGTACCGCATAAATATGTACAATTTTTATCTTTTGATGTATCAGCAAAAATTAATTTAAATTTGGCATTGGGTGTATGTTAGGGTTTGGAAGTGAGGAGTCCCCTGAAATCTCACATGTGAGATAATGCAGAAGGGCTTTGAGGTGGGGCTGGAGAGGTGGCTCAGCAGTAGTTGAGCACTTGCCTGGCACGCGTAAGGACCTGGGTTCAAATTCCAGTGCCACATATACAGGTAAGTGTCAGAAAAACAAAACCAGATGTGAAATGATTGGGCTGTAACCTAACGATGGAATTAACCCTCTGATAGGGATTAAGTGGGTAGTAACTGAAGGCAGGTGAGGTGTGACTGGAGGAGGTGGGTCACTGTGGGTGTGTATATGTTGTATCTGGCGGGTGAGGTCTCTCTCTGCCTCCTGACTGCAGTGCCCTGAGCCACTGTCCTCCACTCCACACTTCCACCATGATGTTCTGCCTCACCTTGGGCCCCGAGGAACAGAGTCAGCCTTCTAGGACTGAAACCTCCAAAACCGTGAGCCCCCATATAAACTTTTCCTCTAAAATTGTTCTCGTCAGGTGCCTTCAGTCACAGCTGTGAAAAAGTCGACTGGAACAGGGTGCACCTCCTTGATAGAGCTCTTGCTGGGCATGCGAAAGCCCTGGATTTTGTCCCCAGCACTACCAAATGTATTTTAATTTTAAAAAAATGAAACTATGTATCCGAGTAACAGGAAATGTATAAATAACGACAGGATCCAAGATAGAGGATAAAACAATGCTATCTCTGCTCCAAATAAAGTTGAATTGTCTTATCCCTCGAAGTGTTCTATATTGTCCAAACTTTTTACAATTAGCATTTTGCTTTTGCAATCAGACTAATTATCCAATGTACTCTGCCAAGCTTGCTTGTAATAACTGGGGTGCAAAAAATAAAAACCAAAAATACCCTGCTCATCCCGTAATGGAGTCCAAAGTCAAAACAAAACGCATACATTACAGACCTGTCCTTCCACCTGCGAAGGATCACTTCCAATTCAGTATGTGTCACTAAGCTACGTCCTCAGCCTCAGCACATTTTCACAAATCTCAATGTGCATATCCAAGAGGAAGCTCCCAGTGAAACCCAGCACAGGATTCCTGCATTGCTAGGACACCGGAACTGAAATCCCTCCCCATACCCTTTGGAGAACCGTGGCCACCAGAGATTCATGCATGCCCCTTTGAGCATGATGGTCGTGCCTCTGGGCTCAGCACTGGGCTCTCCCAGTGGGACTTCCTCACAGTGGGCTTTGTAAACTCAGCAAGTGCACTTCACACCTTAGTAGAGAAGCAGGCTGAAGTTCCACAGCCGATGCAGGCTGAGACAAGACAAACCCACACCCAGCCCTCTTCCAACTTACAAAAGCTTTTCATATGGGCTGGAGCGGTGGCTCAGCAGTTATGGCGCTTGCCTGGCATGGGTGAGGACACAGGTTCAAACCACAGCACCACATCCACAAGAAGTTTCGGAGCCACGAAGGCCACATGAAAAAGTAAATAAAATTGATTCTTTCTCTTTCTCTCACTGTCCCTCTCTTAAAAATGAAAAATAAAAATAAAAGACCTTTTCATTTTGGTAAGTCAAGGCTCTATGACAGCTACTGACAGCACCGTAACAATGTGACAGGCACGCAGACACATCAGCCAATCCCATGTCAGTCATTTCACTGCTGGGGAACAGACTCAGAGGTAAAGAGCCCACTGCCTGCAGCCACAAAGCAGCAGAATCTGGATTCACAGCCTCCTCTCTCAGATTCTGACACCTGTGCTCTTTCAACTGCGTTCTTCAGCCCCCTAAGGGAACTGTTGGACTTCATGGTGACAAGCATCCTTCCACCCTTTTCTCGTAAGTGGGAGTGTGGACGGATGCAAATGGCTCATATGCCCCATCTTCCACAGAGGACCAGCTGTAAGAGCAGGGCCACTCCTGTCTGGGTGCTGCAGCTCCAGGAGGGACAGGCCAATGCTGCCACAAGGCAGCTCAGAGCCTTGTGTGACCAATGGCTGGAAATGGCGGTGAAGGTGGTTCATGGAGGTTTCGGTCCCGAGGACACGAAGTGAAAAACCAGGTGTATCGTTTATATGGTATACCTTTCCCCTAAATCTCAACCCTGCAATCAAAATTCAGTCACCTTTCCTCACTGATGGGGTTGAACAAGTTTTGCAGACACCAGCTGAACCTTAATGGTATCACCAATCAGCTGCAGCCACAGGTCTCATTCTGTCATTAGGCAGGGGTGTTAGCTTGTCGTCACTGTGACGAAACCCCAGATGATCAGCTCAGTAAGGCAAGTATGTTCTAGCTTGTTGTTTCAGAAGGTTCAGTGTCTGGTTGCTTATCTCATTGCTTTTGGGCCTCTGGGGAGGTAGAATATCATGGCAGAATCACCTGGAACAGGCTGTCACCTCAGAGCAGGAAGAGAGGAAGGGACCAGGATGCCAACATCCCCTCCAAAGGCATCTCCCTGGTGGCCTCAGACCTCCCACGAGGCCTCACTTCTTAAAGGCTCCACCACCTGATCTGCAAAGGGGGACCAAGCCTTCAACACATGGCCCTGGGAGGACACTAAAGATCCAAATTATGGCAGCAGAGAGCTGGCTACACCCGTAAGCTAAGGGGATGTGCTCCTCAGGCTTCTCCTACAGCCTTTGTTTCCAGGATCAGAAGTAACACAAACTAACACCCTTTTGATTTCCAGATGTGAAATCTATAGCCCAGAAGAAAAATGCTATCATTCCCTAAGAAGCCCCTAATACACCGTATTGTGACAATAGGGTAAAGGATGGAGAAGCCACCACTGCTTTAGAAGAAGAGTCCCACTGACTCTGAACGAGGGAGAAAGACGTCCCTTGCTGTAGTAGGGAGTTTCAATTCCAGCAGTTTGACGCCTGCCTTGCACTAAAGGTCCTTTTCTCGGAAGCTCTGAAACGAGAGCAGCCTCTTCCTCCTGTTCTGACCATTCGGTTCTCAGCACTTCTCACCCTGTTCCAACCATCTGAAGACTGATGGCAGAAGCCTGGACAAAATCTTCCTGCTGGTTTTCCACCCTCCGCTGCAGCTCTCTCCAAGAATGACACTGTTCCTGCCCCCGCCAGCGTTGGCACACTTCCTCCCGTTCCTGGGGCCTTGCGAGAACCTTCCAGTGACTCCAGTCAATGGTCCCTCCTCCGAGGAAGGAGGACATCAACACTCTTCACACCCGAGTGAGAGGAACCCATCTGACCTGCTCCATGCACCTGTTTGACATTTGGGGCTCGTCACTTATCTGTGCAAAGGCCATAACCAAATCCCACATTGCATGGCTTCTGTTTGGGTCACTTCATGAACAGCACGGTGTGCTTCCCACATTGTGCTACTTCCTTCTCACAGCCACCATATGGGTTAATACTTCTACTAACAGTTTAGGAAACGGAAGAAATCTGCCAGCGTCATCCCGTAAAGCCCCTAAAGCCACTCTCAAAACAGTGCAGCTCTGTGCTTTCCAACATAAACGATCCCATCCTGACAATCAGAAGTCAAAATTCAGGAGGCACAATATTGCTTTCTATTGGGCTTTTTCAATTATAAATCCAAATAAGTTACTATTCAGGACTGGAGCGGTGGCTCAGCGATTATGGCGCTTGTCCGGCATGCACAAGTACACGGGTTCAAACCCCAGCACCCACGTACACAACTAAGGGTCAGAGCAACCAAAAACATGTGAAAAACTCAATAAAAATTGATTTTGTCTCTCTCTGTCCTTCTTTCTTTAAAAAAAAAAGTTACTATTCAATACTGATCCCAATAAGAAATCAGGAAATCATATAAAAAATGGACTATGTGAATGACTGTATATTATTTACAAAAACTTAAATGCTTATAATGGGCATGTCAGAAGCAAAAATATCAGCTTAATAAAGAACCACCAATTCTAGAAATTGTAGAGCTGGGTGGCTTTACAAACTGGTAAGTTATCATATTAAAAAGAGAAAGCAGCATAAGTCAATGTTTTAAAACCAGGATGGGGAAAAAAGCGTTATAACTGATGGGAAGTTTGAGAGCCAAGTGCTCACTGAACAAGGAAGGGAACGGTCCCAAGTATCCAGGATATTTGCTGCTGCTGAGTGCATCTCTCTCGGCCAATCTGGTATACGATAGAAAGAAAGGAAAAGTTTTCACTTTGAAACCAAAGCTTACTGAGCAGGTATTTTGTTTGGGGGTGTAAGGATGTGAGGCAGCACCAGGGCACTATGAGAAGAGAAGCAGAAAGGGTGGACCCTGACAGTGACGACCCGCTTGTGACTTCAGGAAGTCCCTCACCCTTAGTGTCCCTGCATCCTCAGCTCAACAAAGGAGCTCCAAGTTATTTCAGTTTTAGATAATGCAGGTTTGTGACCATTTCACTGCCATGCCCCATTCACTGTGGACATCCAGGTGCAGGGTCTGAGGCCGAGGACGAGGACGAGAGCCCATCCCCGAGCACTGCTCTGCAAGTCTGCGCGCTCCCCGGGAGCAGTGCCAGGGGAAAGCAGATCAAGGCTGAGCTGCTAAGCAGAAAGCCAGCCAGTGCCATGAGTCAGGAAGCAGGGTTTAAGGACTTGTTAAATGATCTGAACAGCTTCTCTCAGCAAGTTTAATAAGCAGTCAGACAGTGCATGCTTTAGGCTTTATGAGCTGAGCAGTACAGTGCAACAACTCGACTCCACTGCTGCAGCAGGAAAGCAGCCATGGGCAGCATGTATGGGAACAATGTGGCTGCGTGCCAATAAAACTTTATTTACAAAACCCAGCACAGTCACATGCAGTCCAGGAGCTGGTTTTGCTGACTCCTAAGAGAAGAAGATTCCTGAGTCAAAATATCTCACCAGAGGCCAGAGGGGCTGCAGACCCACCAACACCAGCTGTTGGCCAAAGTCTATCTCCCAGGTTACTGGACTCAGGCTCCTAAGTGCTGCCACCACCCAGACCCTGGACCCCCATCTGAGTCCTCTAGGGACAAACAACACCACTTCAGGAGCAAAGAGACCACATTCTTTTTATGAAGCCTGATAGCAAGTCTGGGATGTTTTCACAAACCCGTAAATAACGTGGCCTGGCGATTTGTTCCAAATGTTGACTACACTGCAAATGTGGTCACCAGCATTACAAAGCAGAAGGGGGTGGTGGGAGGAAAGGGCAGGGAAGGTATCATAAATATAACTCCTCCTTTTGAGGCCCAAGACTGGCAGAGAACTTGTATGTTATAATTTCACCATTAGATTCTCTCAGTGAGTGAGTCTGATGGAGTCAGAGAAGGGTGCTCATTTAAAGAGGATGGGGTTGGATTTCTGAGGGCACAATAGTTGACTGAAATTTCCTGCATTTAATGAAAAAAGAAAACACTGTGTACTATTTATAAACAGTAAAGAATTTTTTTAAACCCTAGAAAGCATTCACGGTTTTTTCATTCCACTGCAGAATAGCTGAAGCATTCTGAGTTATAGTAAACCTTAGGAGAGCAACTGACCACTACTGGAACACTAAATTTTCTTGGGTATTTGGTAATTGCTAGCTCGCAACATATTTTAAATGGAAGGAGGTTAATTTATCTTCTAGAGGGCCACTGCTTTAAATTGGTCTTAAAAGAATTTAAGATCACTGCACTGAGGATGTGAGGTCCAGATCATTAGTTTTAGTTCTTGATGGTGAAGAATAGCATCTGGGCCTAATTATTTGCATTGCATGTGCATCTGGTGGGCAATTATTTGGCTAATTAATATATTTTAAGCAGTCAGCATTTTTCGTAATCATAAGACTTATTGTCTAAAGAGCAAATTCTCTTATACCAGATGCTAATTTTGCAGGCCTCCAGTATGAAAGAAATTACTTGGAGTCAGGCGCAGTGGCACACTGTAATCCTAGTAACTTAGGGGGCTGAGGCAGGAGGATAGCAAATTTGAGGTCAGTCTTAGCAACTTAGCAAGACCCTGTCTCAAAATAAAGGGCTGGGGATATAACTTCATGGTGAAGCACCCCTAGGTTGAATCCCTAGTACTAAAGGGGAGAAAACTACTTGGCATTAGTTTATATGAACATAGCCATAAACTTTGGTTACAGAGTAGAAAACCAAAAACCTCTATCTCAGGGTGCTTCAGGATCCAGAAACACCACTATCAATTGCCACTGGATAAGCCCAGAGATCCCCATACGCAGAAAACAGTTACAACTGGGAAGATGAACACATGTCACTTCAGGGTGGTTTAGCCACTTTAGATTGTCCACTGGTCAGGTCACAGCCCTCAGAATTCTCTAGTCCTTTATCTTTTTATTTAAGAGAGAGGGACAGAATGAAAAAGAGAGCAAGAGAATCAATTCTATTTTGTTTTTCATGTCACTTTCGTTGCTCCAACACTTCATGTGTATGTGGTGCTGGGGTTGAACACGTGTCCTTGTGCATGCCAGGCAAGTGCCGTAACTGCTGAGCAACCACTCCAGCCCTGATCCTTATCTCCTAAAGCTTAAAATTCTACCTTGAACATTCCATTTCCTCAGTCCTACCACTTCTACAAGTCCTTTGTAAAGAAGTTGTTACCCCAAAAGCCAACAATCACACGTATATAATGCTGTAAGAGGTAGTCCAGATTTAGCCAAGCAACAGTGCCAAGATTCCAGGGAAGATCACCTAAGGCGGGTCTGCCTGTGAGTGGAGGCAGGGTGTGGAAGCCTCCAGGCAGGCCTTGGACAGATATGTGCTTCTGCAATGTGGGATGCTGAACACCCAGGGAACAGCAAGAAGGAGGCTGAACTAGAAACCCTCAAAGGGACACAGGAGAAGAGAGACCCCAACACCACCTCTTCTCCACTTGTATCCTACCAGCCAAGGGAGGGCTCTACATGCAGTTGTCACGTATGGTATGCAACACGCAATCCTGGGATGACTTTTATAGAGAGCACTGCTTGGATTCTGTAGTCAAGTTTTAAGATTACTGATGACACGAATCTTTAGGCTTAGCCCCCCCCCCCTTTAAAGAGAGAGGGACAGTGAGAGAGAGAAAGATGGAATCAACTTTATTTAGTTTTTCACATGGCTTTCATTGCTCTGACACCACGCTATGTACGTGGTGCTGGGGTTCAAACCTGCATCCATGCACGTGCCAGGCAAACACCACAACCACTGAGCCACTGCGCCAGCCCCTTTAGGCTTAGTTTTTAAAGGTCTAATGAAGTTTAAAGCCATAGATGCACTAAAGACTCTTTGCGACTTGGTTGCCAGTTATTCATCTGAGAGGTGGAGCAAGCATCACTGTACTGTCTACTTCTTACAGCTCCTGTGAAGATTAAACGAGTGGAGACATGGAATGACAGTCAACAGGACCCGGCACCTCAGCCCTGCCTAAGCACTAGAAAATACTGTCTTTCTTCAATGTTATATTCCCAGAATTGAGACGTCATCTCAAGGCTGTATAATCGAAGACTCAGCCAATTCATATTTCCATTATTCCTAAATTGGAGCCCATATCCCCACAAATAACAGTCTTTAAAAATGGACAAGAAAACCGGCCCAGGCCGTGCATGCCTCTCATTCCTCCGCAGGACATCCACTTATAATGGAGCTGTTGGGGTCCTGAAATAAGGATTCAGAGTCCTCTGACCTCCTTGGAGAAAGGGTCTGTGTAAATAGTTGGAATTATGTTACTAGAGAAGTGTTTAAAGGAAACGGAGCCTCCCACACTGAAGTTGGAATACATTCCCCAAATGCTCTTGATAACGTTGAACCTAAAGAATATACATGGTTTTCTTATAGGAACCGATTTTGAATATGGAGCCAGAACAGACACTGCTGCATCTCACACCTCAGAGGTGCATTGTTTTTGAACAACCAGTTCTTTCAACTGCAGCGTCTGCCCTCACTCAGGCACCGAATGGTGGGGGGATGGGCAGGTGGGAATCTGCCCCCCTCTCCAATTTCTAAAAGTTTAGAAGTGGTTTGGCTGCACACTTAGCAAATTTTATTCATTGCTTGGCACACTGAAAGAATCCATCAAGTCTAATGCGTAGCTGGAAAGCACCAGGTCAGGACGTGCCTGATCACAGTATCAGGATTCTAGAGCACCTGGGTCCCAGGGATACACAGCAGGGCCTGGCCGCAGTGCCTATTGATTCTTGACTGCACTACTGACATGCAAAGGGATAAGAAAGTCCATGCTGAGTGGACTAAAGCAGAAATCTCCCCCGCCACCAACGCCCTGCACCACTGAACCCGGCGGGAACGCTCCTGGCACAGTTGGCCCATCTATGCAGTGAAGGGATTGTGCAGGGCAGAGCACAGCAGCCCCTCCCAGTTCCAGGTTTGTGTATCATCGAGTCGCCTCTAGCCCTAGCACTTCCCTGCAAAACTTCTGCCTCTTCTCTCATTAGCCATGTCCTTAAAACTGGGTCATGGACAATGCGCGAGTTTTAAAGTCCGTGTGTATACTCCAGATGTCCACTTAGTGGATTCTGAACTTCTCCAGAGTTCAGAATCTCTGTATACAATTATGTACTTTGCCCTGCACATGGTCACCAAGTGTAGCCTGCACTCCCCAGGAGGGAGGAATACTGCTTCCCAATTCAAACCAGGGCAGCGGATGCCCCAGCTGTGCCCTGCCTGGAAGCACAAGCCTTTCACGAGCACAAAGGAGAGAACGACCTACACAGACAAGCCATCACTCAAGCCAGCCCACGAGGAGAAAACTGTCAAGCCCTCGAGACACCTTGATAGCTTCTAGAGCCCGAATCTACACTTTACACTAACATCAGTCTTGTTGACCAAGTACAAGAAGTCTCCTAAATATCTGATTAGTGGACTGTGTTCCAATTCCTAGACACCAACTTTAATTGCTCTTCTCAGAGCGTATCTCTTGTGATATTCTGAATATGTCTGTACAAAGGGCAAAGTCTCTTTGAGCCCAAGTTAAGCATCTAGTATACATAGAACTATTTGCACCACACTAGATAAATACTAGCCAAGTTCTCAGCTTTGACATTTCTGCGTGTGTTCTTTTTACTTCTTCCTAGAGAAGGAAATTTATCTACAGTAACGTCCACCTAACAGATTCATCTCCATTTTATGCTTCTAACAAATAAGTGAATTTCTTACAATTTGTTTTTCAAAAATGATATGAAGTAATCCAAAAACATTTCCTGAACTGCTTAGAAAGTTGGATTCACGGAAGTAATTAGCTGGAACTACTCTCTCACGCTGGAATAACTTTGTAATTCTATGGCCAAAAGGTCAACCACGGATTCACAAATGCCCTTTTTGTTCAGATGTCACAGTACCTGAAAGACTAAGGGGAAATTATAAACACACATATCTTTGAGAACGATTTCCTCCCGTGACTACTCAATGATTGTAGACTAAAATTTTTTTTGTATACTTCCCCCCCTCCCCTTTGACCAAAGCTATTTTCCCTGGAGATGGTCCAACAATATACTGCTAACATACTCCCATTGTGGAATTCATCTGGAAAATTTTGCAACTTAAGAAAACATGTCAGACATCTAACAGGCGTCTCTATGGACCTGCAGATTAGAAACCAAAAACATACAGTAAATATTTTTGGTCAGATTCAAAAGGAGTTTGATGATTTGTGCAACTGAGCTTATTTGTTTATAATAATTTACTGAAGAAGTTAGGACACTGTTCACATGAATTTTGTTTGGAGGTTAAAGAGCTAGGGAGTCAAATGTACACAGTGCCTGACTCAGTAGGGGTTCAATAAATATTTGTTGAACAAATGGGTTAAGTCTTATACTCATGAGCTGACTGCTCTGATGCAAGACATTTAAATCCTTGGACCTTTAATTTCCACAATGAAAGGAGTTATAAACTGAGTCTCATTATCCAAGTAGTTAGATCCTATGAGGCTGCCGCTAACACTGAGTTAGTGAATCATGAACCACAACTCCTAGGGAAAACAGTGAAATCCCAGCATTTTCAATACACCGATCTATCCATTACTGTACGTTTGTACTTGCAAACCTCACAGAATCATCAAAGTCTATTAAATAACACAGAAGTCCCAGTTAACAGCATTAGAACCAACATGTCAACAAAGCTCAAGCTGCACATTTAGTTTCTCTACAAAGCACATCACAACCTTCCTGCAGTTAGGAACACTTCAACACTACGCTCGGGGACCATTTAAACAGTGAAGTCACAAAAACAAGTACAATGAGAGAGCTTAAACTAGACAGACCACCACCTCCTTCACCCTCAGCTGGCAGCACGCACACTGGCATGGGCTGCTGCCTCCTTGTTCTTCTGGCTTTTATTCCATCCAAGCCGCCAACCTATTGGACAGTGCTGCCCACACTTAGGGTGGGTCTCCACTTCGGTTCACCATCCCACCTGCCAGTCATTCCCAGCAACACTCAACCTTTTAATCTTAGCTGTCTCTTAATCAAGTTAACGCATCAGCTTAACCATTACAATGATGTTAAAGCTACAGGAATGTACACAGGGTGACCAACCTATCAGGTTCAGCAAGACCACAACATTCGAGTCCAGTTCCAAAACTCAAACAGGAGTCAGACAGACAGAAAGAAAGAGGTGCTAGCAGATAGAATAAATGCAAGATTTGGAAGGAATTAGCACAAGAAAGATTGAAGTGCTTAATGGAGGTGCAAATAATCAAAATGTGTTATATGCATATGAAATACAAGGAAATCCACTATTTTTGTAATTAATATCCACTAATAAATTTTTAAGTAAAGTGCTTCATTCATTCTAAAACTGTACAAATGCAAGGTTCTATCACCAAAGTATATAATACTAAAACAAGAGCTAGAGAATAGCTTCAAGTTCAATATGCTTAATTTTAAGATCTGGGTAGTTCTAAGATTTACTATTTCCCATGTGCCAGGCCTGGTACAAGGAGAATAAAAATATTGCTCTTATTGTCATAGAGTAATGACAGGGGAAAGACCCTTTGTGGGAGGTAGACCGTGCACACTTTTTAATAAAAGCATAACAGAAACTGGCAGCCACTGAGGAGGAAATGAATAGCTTTCTTCAGAGTGGTAATGGAAAGACGTACTAGACAGGTAACATTTGGGCGAGTTTCAAAGACAAAGGTGGGAATTGGCTGAGTGGGAAGAGGGAACGTGGAGTGGACCTGTGTCCTGATTTGCCTAGGCCAGTCCCAGTGTTTGCCTATTCTATCAGTGTAACTAATAGTGTCCCTTTCATTTTCAAGTGTCCTAATGTGAATGACAAATCTCTCATGATTGCAGAGTTCTGCGAGGCTGGGTCTTGGCAGAGGGCAGGACGGAAGAGATGGAGTTGTGTAATGACGTCCGTCGATCAGCTAAGAGGACATCTCTCTGCCATGCAGAGCCCCACACGTCCAGGAGGACTGTCAGGAAAGCCAGCTGCCAGCACCCTGGGAGAATGGGAGGACAATAGTCCAGGGGCTGAGATGGCAGGGAATCATCTAGGGCAAGAGTAAGCTGAATGGCAACAGGGACGGACAGAAAAGATCATGTGACCCTTGGGGAGAAATGACGGGACTTGGTAACCAACCGCATTAACATGGAATAGGTTGAAAGGCAGGGAAGAAATGACCAAGTCCTGTGGCTGCAGTTTGGGAGCCTGAGAACTTGGTGCTGCCACCTCTGACCAAGCTCTGGAATGCAGGGTAGAGGGGGAAGTAGGAGATGCCAGCTCTGCTTTGGATGGATCCTGTCACGTCTGCAGGGTTGTCATAACAACATACCATAGACCAGGTGACCCACAAACAGCCACTTGTCTCTCAGTTCTAGAGGCAGGAAGTCTGGTGTCAGGGGGCCAGCATGGCTGGGCTCTGGGGAGGACCATCCTCCAGGCTGCAGACTCCTTTGCAGGTCCTCACATGGTAGAGGGAGAAGCCAGATAGCTCCTTGGGGTCCCTTGCTAAGGGCGCTAATCCCACTCTCGAAAGCAGAGCCCTGATCACCTTCCAAAGACCCTGATGCATCACTTAAGCTGTTTGGTTTTAATCTATGAACTTAACTCAGACCACAGCAAGGGCCTCCAAAGATGTGCAGCAGGTGACTGCAGCTTTGCAGAAGGGAAAGAACAGTCTTTATGTATTTGGCAGCCAGGGACAAAGCAAATAGGAACAGAGGAGGACATCACTGCAGGGAGAAGACAGAAAACGCCCACTGAACAAGCCTGAGCCTTAACCCTCCCGAGGCATCACCCAGCGCTGCATAATCACCTCAACATAGTTTGAAGGGCCACTCCCTGCCCTTCAAACTAGGCTGTCCCTATTAAGGGCTCGTCCCACAGAAGACTGACCCTTCACTCATCTGAAGGCACCAACAGTGAAGGGGTGAGCTAAGGCCAAAGCAAAGGGAAGACCCATGAGCAGGTGGAGCAGGGTCCGTCTTCTCCCGTGCATTTCCTACAAGGAAACCACTAGAGAGATGTTTCCTCAGATAAATCCAGATGCGAAGGGCGGCCCTCGTTTCACATGATTCCACCGCAGTTTGCTCCTCACGCCCTCCCCGCTGCTTTTGTTGAACAGCCACACAAACACCAAAGGAGCTCCACGCATCAGCTGGCACCCTTCTCTCAGGGTGCATGTGACCATCTAAAAACTCAGGTCTGCTCTGGAGAGGCCCTGCCTCCACTGTCCCCCACCCCATTGAGCAGAGTGCTCCCCTGAAATAGCAGCTTGCTCCTAAGGACATAGGTGAAAGTCTCTCTCGAGCTAATAACGGATCTTCAGCATTTTAAACCCAGTTCTCCTGGCTATGGATTTTATATTTTATGCTGCCTTCTGTTTGTACAGTGGTCAATGGAAACTAAAACACCAGACTTAGGCGGCTGGTAACGATAGGGGAGTCAGGGCTGCAGGAATTTATCCCATTTGAAGGAAACCTTGGGCAATCATTGTTGAGACTAGACGGAGCAGTCTAATGTGAAAATTCAAGGAGCGGGGGTATAATCACACCACGTTAACCACCAGTTTATCTGTGCTGGTTCACACTGCACAGATCAGCTGCAGCACCTCCGTGCTCATGGAAACACTGGGGTACCACTTCACCGTGTGTGCAGACAATAGGAAAATGTGCTTTTCTTCTGGAGGCAAACTAGAAACTAACCTCTAGTGTCAGGAAGCATTAAACTCAAGAGCAGCAATGTTTACAGATCTCAGCTGACGTGTATAGAATCCGGGCCAAGCTCTTCCTGGTTAAGTGTTTCCCACCGAAAAGTACATTGCTCAAAAGGAGGCAGAGGAAATGTGTCTCGTGAGCATCTGTCTGTTCTGCGGCTATCAGTATCGGTTGAGGAACTTGGCTTTGACCGTTTACAAACACTGCAGGAGTCGAGTTAATCCATCAGTTCACTAAGAGGAAGACGCAACATGCACAAAACACTGCCACCGATATGCCAGGAGTAATTCCAAGGACAGGGACTGAAGGACCCAGCAAGACTGCTCTCCTTAAAGCAAGAGCATTAATATCTTAATGGCCAAATGTTTTGGGGACAGCTGGGAACAAAGGTCATTCCGCATGAGGAAATGGTCATGCACAAGCCACCAACTGTAACGGCTCAGGAAGGTGTCACACAGCACCATGGAAACTGCATGCCATACCTACAAAGTCTGCTGTCAAGCTTTGAACTACGCCACAAGGCTCCTTTCTCTACCTTGCAAGCAATGTATACCCACTGCGGAAAAATTAAAAACACTCTTCCTCAGGGCCCCAGGAGAAAAGTACTGTGGTGGAGCTAGTTTCAAAGGTGCACAGCGGACGGGAAACCGAGGCAGGACATGAAGCACGGAGGCAGTTGCGATGCACGAAGCTGTTACGGAAGGGGAGCAAATGTCTAAAAGCCATCAGATTGACAGGATGATCCTGAAGGAAGACTGAGGCCGCAGAGTTAGCAGACCCCTTATAGTTAGGGCTTGTCTTGGTCACAAGTGTTCTCAGTCATGGGTGGCCCATTTTATACAACAGTACACCATCTTGGTGGGGACACTGTACTGCAGTACCCCCTCCCCATCTCTTCCTTAGCAAGTGATTCCTCACACTACCAAGCCCACCACTACCCCACGCCCATCTTCCTAATTTTCAGTTCTAGGAATCCACTGTAGAAGGTATCTTTTTTAATGCATCAAAATAAAACCTAAACCTAAGACTGACATCCAAATCTAACCTACAGTTTTGGCTCAAGCAGACCTCTGCAGGGGGCTGCTAAATGCACTTTACTGATTATTTTAGTGGAGTCTTGTTCAAATACCACCAAGTTGGGCAGGCAAGCACTAGCTGCTGACATGTGCTGAATCTAAGGAGAGCAGTTCAAGTCCCCAGCCCCAAGTGACTGGTTGGAGGGGACGGTGGTCAAGGATAGTAACAGAGCGTAAGTTTCATTAATGGCACATCTGAAGACCAGTGGCTGTGGGAAGAATTGAAGGAACAGGAAGAGATAAGGCAGAGAGGGTTGTCGCATCAGATGGAAGCAAGGACAGTGGGCAGCCAAGAAGGGGTCGTCACTCGCTGCGGGGGCAGGTTCAAAGAGCAGGGAAAAGCTGGTCCCTGCAACAATGACAAGGTTGCAGGGTACTGGTTTTGAGATAACAGATGAACTCACCAAAGGAGGACAAAATTTGCATGCTGTTCAAAGAGACAAAAAAATAACCAGAACCTTAGCCATGCACGTGGACGGTCTTTACTCACAGGAAGTTATAAGTGTGTTGATGTAGGTATAAGCTGACTAGAACTTGGGGCCAAGGGATCTTTATGGTTTGCACATGAGACGTCCCCCAAAAGCTCCCGTGTGAGAGGCAGTGAAGGAAAACTCAGTAAAATGATCGGGTTATAAGAGCTTGAACCCCATCGGTGAGTTAATCCTCGGGGTTAACTGAGTGAAACTGAAGGCAGGTAGGGTGTGGCTGGAGAAGGTGGCTCACTGCCTTTGGGTATATATTTCGTATCTGGTGAGTGGAGTTGCTTTCTCTGCTTCCTGGAGCCACTTCCGTCCACCATGCTCTTCCACCATGATGTTCAACCTCAGCTTGAGCCCTGAGGAATGGAGCCGGCCTCTATGGACCAAGACCTCTGAAACCATGAGCCCCCAAATAAACTGTTCCTCCTAAAATTGTTCTTGTCTGGTCTTTTTAGTCCCAGCAGTGAAAAAGCTGACTAAAGCAGGATTTAATTATGTATATAAATAAGATTTTTTAAAAAAAAAGTAGTTAAAGTGACTGGAAAATGACAGGAAGAGAGGAAAATGTCACATGAAGGAGAATCAATCCCTAGGATTGCTGTTCAGAGGTCAGAGGTGAGGATAACCATGGTAGTTCACCTGCAATAAGATCGCCAGCAATCCCCCAACTCCAGTGCACAAGCCACCCTGGCTCAAATCTGGGCTGGCCTCGTCACTTGCTTTGAGCAACAGTGTGCAGTGGGAATGGCCTATGCCATTCCAGTTGTTGTAGTTTGTATCTGGAATGTTCCCCAAAGGTTTGTAGGTTGGAGGCTTGGTCTGCAGTTGGTGGTGCAAAGCCCTTAAAGGGGATTTCTCTTTTCTGGTCCCCTCAGTCCCTCAGCAATAGAGGCAGCTGACAATGGACGGAAACATCAGAAACTGAACCAAATCTTTCCTCTTTTACGCAGTTTTTCTCAGGTATTTCGTCACAGTGACAAACCTGATCAGCTAACACTGATCTCCAGTTACGCAAGCCTTCAAAGCTTCTACCTCTGCATCCCGCTTGCGCTCTTGGATCGCTTGTGCCATCATCATGAAAGGAAGCCCAGCCTAAACCACTGAATGAAGCAACCAGGTGGAAGGATCAGTTGACGGAGAACTAAGGCTTTCCAGCTGGCAGCCCGCACCAAGGCTCCAGATGTGAATGAGGCTATCTTGGTTCCTCCAGCCCTGGCTGAGCCACCCTAGCCAGCAGCATGTGGAGCAGAGCCAAACCATCCTCAGCAAGCCCTGCCCAATTTACAAACCCGCAGAACTGTGAGACTAACTGCTGTTAAGCCACTGAGCGACAGGGTAATTTGTGCTGCAACAGATGTCTGATATGAGAACAAAATTCTACCAAAAGTGACTAAGAAATAAGTCCAGAATAAATGATCAATTCTGGTTGGAAACAGCTTCACCACTTGTAAGTGATGTGACTGAGCAAATCACTCAACCAACCTAAGTCTTAGTCATCTCATCTGTAAAATGAAAATTAAAAATGGTTTAACTAATATGGTGCTTAACACTGGGATGACACTGGGATGTAGTAAGTGCTCAAAACATAATACAGCTATTATACAAAAACAAGGTTGATAACATTTTTGAGCAAAACATAATTAATATAATTTATAACAAGCTTATTTGGCATTGCCCAGAAAAATTTAACAAGCACAATCTTTTCTATTACACAATATTTGCATTTCTACAAAGTCTTGTGTAACCGACAACTGTTATAAAAATAACTGCTCTCGTAGGGAAAAAGGATTTTAAGCTATAAAATTTCAGATTTATAACAAAATAATTTTCTGCAGGAATTTAATAGGTTCTAGCTGTAAAACCTAAACATCCCTCAGCACATCCAGCATTTAATCACATCCAGGTTTCATTCAAAAGGCTTTTCATTTTGTTTCCACCAAGACTATCAGTTGCACTTCCCTACACTTTCTTATCTTTATCACCCATGGCTTTTCATAAAGCACGAAATAGAAACAGGATGGTTAGTAAAACCCCCAAAATCAAAATAAAATTGTAGCTTGGATTGTAAGAATGAACGTCCAGAGAAAGAACCAAAGTCCATCAGTCAACTACCCAAACTAAGCATCCCCAAAAGCCTTTGTTCCCCTGAGAAGCTCTAGTGCCCCATGGTGAAAGCTTCACTCTCAACAGCAGGAACTGCGGTGCCAAGGAGGGTCTCTAATCTTCCTATGCAACTGACGGCATGATAGCGGACTCAGCAGGAGGAATTGCTCCACTGTAACCTAACCCTGGTGCTAAGTGCATAATTAATTCTGCATCTCTTCCATAACAGAGACTGTACACTCAATGACTGGTTGAACTTTTTACAGAAAAATCAAGCAGTAACTAAAGCCCACAGCTTCTTTCTCTTTCTCTCTCTCTCACTCACACACACACACACACCCCACAACTACTGAACTGTCATCAAGGTTTCTGTAACTCAGTTTTTCTTGAAGCAGCTTCGCTCGAAGTGGACAGCTCCCACATGAAGACTTTTCTGCAAAACTAAGGAAAATAACTCCATTCTCTTCAGAATCCCTAACTATTGTGAACATATACGTTACTGAATCGACAGAATGCCCCACAGCATTCAGAAGCTAAACAAGAAAATGGTGGATTAGGGCAGACAAAGTTGGCCCATCTGGAGTTGAGACAGAAAGCAACAAGGATAAGGAAGGACAAGGGGGTCTCAAGATCCAGACTTGGGCGGGAGCGGTGGCTCAGCAGTTGCGGAGCTTGCCTGGCATGCATGAGTGTGCAGATTCAAACCCTTGCACCACATATACAATGAAGTGGGCTGGAGCGGTGGCTCAGTGGTTACTGCGCTTGCCTTGCATGCGCGAGTACCCGGGTTCAAACCCCAGCACCATGTACACAATGAAGTGTGTGAGCAACAAAAGTCCATGAGAAACTGAATAAAACTGATTCTGTCTTTCTCTATCTCACTGTCCCTCTCTCTTTAAAAAAAACAAAACAAAACATATACAATGAAGTGTCAGAGCAATGAAGGCCACAGGAAAAAGTAAACAAAACTGATTCCCCACCCCCTTACTGACCCTCTCTCTTCAAAAAAAAAAAAGTCCACCCTGGGAGTCTACCACCCCTTACACACAGGGGATGCTGCTGGAAGTTACTCCAGACCTAGGGATGAGATAGAAGGGATTAGCAAAGTCTGGAAGGGAAATAGCAGGGTCTGAGATGTTCCACAGAAGCACATGAAGAGAAGCAATGCAACAGCAGTCAGTCAGAAGCATTTGATTAGTTACAAACAGAGGCACACTGGGCTGGCTTCTGGGCAGGAAAACACCTGAACCTAGCAGAGGCAAAGTCAGCAGCAGCTCCACAGAGCCTGGACAGCACCTCAGGGGCCCACACATCAGCCTTAACCAAGCCATGTTTGGCAGGACAGCAGCAGTCCATGCTTGAAGGTCACTGGAACAGGTCCTGCGACACTTGCCATCTCTCACACAGGAATGATCATCACGTTAGAGACTGCTCTTTTTACAGCAACGCTCGGGTAAAGTTTCTCTTTGGTCACAAGATAAAGAGCAGTTTTCATGGGCATGGTGCTGATTTGACCCTGCAGACTGTGTAACTGATCTTTTCTCGTTGGATGCTAGAAAGCTCAGAGCCAAACGGCCAACCCACAGCAAGCCTGGTTGAGAACGTACACCACTCGGCCTCCATGCTCCACTTAAGTACTCTGCCCTGTTTATCTTTCCTTATTTTGTCCCTCTTAATTTATGCTGTCTTCTACTTTATGCATTATAAACTGGTCTTACATATCTGGAATAAATCCAAGTGTAAATTTAAATCCACAAGATACATGGCTTTGTTTCAGAATACAATTTTACTACACAGCAGTAGTGTTTATCCATTCACTCTTTCACAAGTATGTATTCTGCATGACCAGGCACAGTGCTGGGGACCAGAGATGCAAAACTCAACCAAATGGATGTCAGTGGCCCCTGCCTGACATGGAGTCAGGGAAAGAAAGTTCCAAATTAAGTACTACAACAATAAAGGACCTAAAATGAAGAACCGTAAGGTAGGGGTGGGGGATGTATTCTTGGTGAGAGTTCAGGGGACATCTCATTGAGGATGAGGTAATGTCATTAAATTCTGACGGATTAAGATCTGGGATTAGTATTTAAGTGGGGGAAGATTTTTCATCCAAGTAGACAGAATGGATTATACCGTGAGAGAGCAGAGTCTTATTTCAAAAAGTCCAAGCTACAGTGAGGAAGGACACAAAAGATGAGGGTGGAGACACAGTACAAGCCAGATCACACAGGGCCTCAGAGGCCAAGGTGAGGAATTAAGATTTTGTTTCAGAACAATGAAAAGCCACTGAGGGTGTTTTTGTTTGTTTTTAAGAGGGAGAGAGACAGAGAATCAATTTTATTTTTTTCATCTGGTTTTGGTTTTTCCGACAGTTGTGTATGTGAGGCTGGGGTTTGAACCCAGGTCCTCGTGCATGCCAGGCAAGCACTCTATGAGCCACTGCTCCAGCCCACCACTGAAGGCTTTTAAGGCTGGATCAGGTACGGCACATCTGTTTTAAGGCTCAGGATCCCACCTTTTGCTACATAGGAATGGGATGTAAAGAGGTAAGAAAGGAAGCAAAGAGAGCAGTTGGAACACTCCAGACCAAAGGTAACGACTTGGACCAAGATGGAAGGAGTGGAGAGAGATGGCCTGAGATGGGAAATGTTGACACAATGGAATGATCTAAATGGCTTCTAGCTCGGTGTCTCGACACTTAACCAAGGATCAGAACTACAAGAGAGGACAGCACAGTATGTGTTGTGAGCAGAGTGGGCAAGCAGAAGTCACCATGTCTACTTGAACACATTACCTTTTGAATATCATGAAGACCTGAGAAGAGATTGAGTGGGCAAGTATGTGTGGGGATTGCTGAAGCTCAAAAAACACTCCAAGACCCTTTCTCAGGGAAGTACTGGCTCCACGCTTGTTTTAGCTTTTTCACTGCTGTGAATAAAGGACATGACAAGAACAACTTTAGAAGGAAAAGATTATTTGGGGGCTCATGGTTTCAGAGGTCTTAGTCCACAGACTCTGGCTCCATTCCTTGGGGCTCAAGGTGAGGCTAAACATCACGCAGAAGTCACGGGTCCAGGGAGCAGAGAAAGAAACTCCATGCCAGATACAAAATATATACCCTGAGAGAAAACCTTTGCCTGCTGTATCTCGGAAGAGGGCTAATATCCAGAATATACAGGGCACTAAAGAAACTAAAGTCCAAACTCACAAATAATCAACAATTGGGCTAAAGATCTCAAAAGGAACTTCTCTCCAGTGGAAGTCCAGAAAGCCCATAAATATATGAGAAAATGCTCTACATCATTAGCTATAAGGGAAATGCAAATCAAAACTTCAATGAGATACCACCTCACTCCTGTTAGAGTGGCAAAACGAAAAAACTCTAATAACAGATGCTGGATGAGGCTGTGGGAAAAGAGGAACACTGTTACACTGCTGGTGGGACTGCAAACTGGTTCAGCCACTACGCAGAGCAGTGTGGAGAATCCTCAAAAAATTAAGGATGGAACCACCTTACGACCCAGCTATCCCACTCCTGGGGATTTTCCCAAAAGAGTTAGAATCAGCGTATTATAGTGATGTGGCTTCCTCGATGTTTATAGCAGCTCAATTTACTATAGCTAGATTAGGGAACCAACCCAGATGCCCCTCAATTGACGAGTGGATACAAAAGCTTTTGTACATATATACAATGGAATACTACTCGGCCATTAGACAAGATGATATTATGGCTTTTGATATCAAATGGATGGAGATGGAAAGAATTATGCTAAGTGAAGTATCCCAATCTCAGAGACTCAAGGGTCGAATGGTTTCTCTCATTTGTGGAAGCTAGAATACATGGGGAAGCAGTAGGTTAAACGGCTAAGCTAATAATAACTTCAAATTGTATGATTCTCAGCATAATAGGGGGATGACTCCCTCAGATACTTGGAGGCATAGGGAGGGGGAAGAGGTGGGGGGAGGGTATTTGAAGAACTCCTAGGATACTGGAGAGTGGGAATATAGGGGAACCATCTCAGAAGCAGATATTATTCCTCCACGAAATACCCATTTAACACAAGAGTTCTTCTGGGGGAAACTGCAACAGGTGAAACCCAAGGTGGTCATCCATGATTTGGCATTACCCCTGTATAACTATGTATATATACATTGGTTATTGATGGTTTGATAATGTTTCCCTCTCATTTGTATCTCTATATACTCTTTTTTTTTTTTTT
>PVKS010028448.1:0-26424 GCA_004027875.1 Aplodontia rufa
AATAGAGAAGTAACTAAGGTGAATTCTCAGAAGAAAATGTAGAACATATTTGAAAGAGAAGGAAAGATGATTCTTGGTATAAAGTGGCAAAGACCTGAGCTGAGTTGTATTCTAGTGTGTTGCAGAAAGTAGACATTATAAGTAACAAACTTCGATACTTAGCTGAGGATATTTTTTCAGCTGAGGGTTCAGTTTGGTTGCTTCTTGGAACTTAGAATAAAATGGGAGAAAAAAGGGATAAACTGATGCAAGTGTTAAGAAAAAGGAGTCAGAATTTTATGGTGTGAAAATTCTTAGCCTATCTTTGTTGTGAAATATGAGAGATCTTGTTCTGGAAAGAACATGAGGACTATAACTGTAAAAAGTATTCATTAAGGGACTGTGGTATGACACCAAGGAACGCTCAGGTGTCTCATTAGAAGCCAGGGGGTAGAGATGGGGTTTTAGCAGTAGAAATGCCACCAGCTTAAACTGAAGGAAACAGATGGGAAGAGATGAAGGAAGACTGCATTTTCAGAATTTGGGTCACCTCCTCTGGAAACACATGGCCCCCAGAACACTGTGACCTTATAAGGAAATCAGGTCTTGGCAGATGTAGTTGAACTAACGGTTGAGATCATATCATACACTGACTGAGTATTGAGTTCAACAAGAGTGTTTTTCTAAGAGATGGACTCAGGGATAAAGGCCAGGAGAAGACAGAAGCAGTCAAAGGATGCCAAACACAGCCCGAAGCTTGTAGCACCGAGCAGCCCATTCTTTGTTCCCTAGAGTTGTGGAGTGTGGGCTTGATTTCAGACTTCTGAACTCCAGATCTCTAAGAAACAGATTTCTGTTGTTTTGACCCACTGACTCTGCAGAAATGTGTCACGGTGGCCTGAGAAAACAAAGACACATTGCCCAGGTTACCCAGCCTGTGGCGCAAGTTCAAGTTCCGAGTCCTCGTCTATCCGGCCAAGGCCTTGCCCTCCCCACGGCACAGCACCTCGTCAGGCAGAGCTGTTGTAACGTAGATCGGGGACAATCCTCAGGGGTTTTTGGAGGGGCAGAACTTGAACCA
This sequence comes from Aplodontia rufa, assembly GCA_004027875.1. Classification (NCBI taxonomy): domain Eukaryota; kingdom Metazoa; phylum Chordata; class Mammalia; order Rodentia; family Aplodontiidae; genus Aplodontia; species Aplodontia rufa. The sequence goes on from PVKS010028448.1 coordinate 1,061, forward strand.
CTTGGGATCATTTATTATCTTTATCTCTTTTCCATATTCGCTGGTGTTTGTGTGTTTGTGTGTGCGTGTGGTGCGCTGTGCTGAAGAGACTGAGCATAACAAATCACAGACAGTTTTCTCCTCATGGTTCCGCCAGTCTGGTGGTGAGAAGAGATCAAAAATAAGTATTTTGAGAAATGCCCAATTGTCAATAATGATATCCACTAAACAGTAAAGGAATGCGCAGAAGAATGCCAGCATGCAGGAGGCCAGGGATGGCAAAGTTAGACTCACGCAGGGCTCTATTTCCTGCACTGGGAAGAATGTTAGATTCCTCCTTCCATCCAAGGTGAGCCTTTGGGTATCCCCTGGCTTGAACTAATCGGCTAAATTGAGATTGGTTTGTACTGGAGGCACAAGTTAGGAATCATTTATTTTTTATTTTATTGAGGGCTAGAAAGAGGAGAATCAAATAGCCCATCATTGAAATACGTAGGTCTTTCCAAGTGGGAGTCGTTTTCGCTGTGGAAGTGTGAAGCTTAATGATGTTCAAGTGGACAGTGTTTCAGAGTGAAAACCAGACATAAAGAGTGTCTGCAGCTCATGCTGTCAGAGCGTCACAATGCCCCGGGACGTCCCCAGGGTAGGCAAGCTCTTCCTGCTTTCAGATCTCTCTCCCTCACAGTTACCAGATGATCTTTCTAAACCAGAAATGTCACCAGGCTTCGCCTCTTATTGAAACTTCTGGCTGGCAACCCATTGTCGCAGTGGCCAACACCATTTGTGTGACACAGAAGGAATCTAGTGAGATGCTTTTGCTCTTCTCTAGCCACATTCCTGCGGCCTCCATATCATTTCTTCTCCAGCAACGCTAGGAGGGTTGTAATTACCCACTTCCAAATGTCTCCACGCAATAGTGTGCAAGCTACTGCAAACACACACCAGCTCACTTCAGGCCTCCTTTAGTTGCTGCCTCCACTTCTGAATGTCATGTGCTGTCTGTCACTATCCCCAGTGTATGCCTGTATCAGACCCAGACTCACCATGGTATATACCCCTTCCCTCTTCAAACTATCATGCCCTCAATATTTGATTTTGTATCTTATCAACTACTTCCAGTCGATATGGAGGAAGCAACGATATGTGATTTCTGAAATTTGTCCTTAAGACTAAAGAAGACCTAGGTGCTCCAGGCAAGAGCCCTGGGTAACCACGCCAGTATGCAAGGCCATTATGCATCACTTTTAAGGAGCCCAAACCCAGAGGACAGTAGTCTCAAAAATGACCCCATGAAGTCTAGCAGAAGAATTTTCCTTCTGAATGCAACCTGAATTGCTGTGCATGTTGGCATTGTACGTTGCCACAGTCTGCACTTTTAGCATTGTATTCCTTTATCTTGAGAGGCAGCATGACGAGTGAGTGTCCCCAGAGTTTCTAGAACACACTTCCTGAGGTTAATGGAACTCTTTTCCAACAAGAGTACATGTCCTTGGGTAAGTGATTTCATCTTTCTGTGATTTGGTTCTATATATTGTTCATCTGTAAATGTAGGTTAGATGCAATACGTGCATCTCCTAGGGTGATGGTAGGAATTAAACATGCATGCCCTGTCATGTATGTACACACAGGTACACACAGAGAGACACACATGTGTATCTGATGCTCTTCCAGGTATGTGTGCCTACATAGTATTATGAATGTGTTAGCTATTAACAGTATTCTGTATTATCAATGAATTCTTAAATTGCTTAGTTTTCAAGAAAGAATGAATAGTGAATCATCTCTGACTCTGCAAATAGCTGATGTTTACACAATCTTATCTGATATATATCAGCTTTGTGACAAGATTTCCTACTCTATAAAATGTACTTACCTTATAAGAAATCAAATGAAGCAAATATATTATGTACCATTTTTACATGCCTAGACCATAATTAATAATCGATATATATAAGTGTAGGGCAGATCTCCTGGTGGCTTTGGTAAAAACCAGTTTTCCCCTCTTTCCTGGATGACAGTTCTCAAGAATAACTGAAATGTGCTTGGAATGTTGGAACGCAATGTCCTGAGATACAGAGGACCTGCCTAAAACAGGCTTGACCTTGCCCTGCCCTCCTAGGGAGACAAGAATCTTGGTATAGATGTGCATTGTATGGGACAGTCCCAGCTTTATTTCTCTCCCCCATGGAAGCAACTTTACCCCATGAGCCTCTGGGCCTGATACGCGTAACCAGGCCTCCATAGAGTTGCTGTACAAGCCTTGCCTGTTGCCAAGTGACCTGAGGGATGGCCTGCAGTGCACCTTAGGCATCACCACTGCCCACCTGCAAGCAGCAAACCCACCTAGTGGAACTTGCTGCAACGGAGTGTGGTCTAGTTCATAGGACTCAGGTCAACAGGGAAGTGGTGGGAGGTTACCTGCCTCACAGGAGGTGGCAGTGCTCACAGTCACATGTGCACATAGCCCTGTCTTCATTGATGAGAAGTATTAGCTGCCAGTCTTCATGAGAAGACACAGGACCACAAGCATGAATCATGCTGCTTGCTCCTTGTTACACCTGTATAAAAGAGGCTGCGCGTTAAACTATACGCTTATCATACAGAGGAGAAAGAAAACAATAGCTCCGCTATTTGAGGTGGTTCTGAAGGACTGTGCCTTATGATAGCAGTACAGCTGGGATCATAAAGTAGCTCTCCTGACTCCATAGCTTACACAGTTTTGTATCCACCAGTCTGCCTAAAATAAACCTCTCCTTCCTGCAATGTCAAACCTTAGGTTTTCAAAAATGTAGAAACTATTCCCAACATTTAATAATTATTTATTTTTATCTGTTCTTGCTTCATTCAGAACACAAACGACTTGTCATCCAATCCAATGACAACTCAGAACCAAACAACCGAAGGACATTCATATGTCAGCAACTCTAAGTAAGGACGTTTACAAGCCATAATGAATCTTAGATCAATGTTCTCAAACTTTATGAGCACTGGAATCACCTCGATAATTGTCAAACACACCTTCTGGGCTTCGTTCCCCAAGACTCTGCCTCAGGATACCTAAGGTGGAATCATCCAATAATTTTTATTTCCATCAAGTTCCTAGAAAGCTTTGATTCTGATGATCCTAGGATCACATTTTGAGAATCATTGTCTTAGAAGCAATTAGGCCAGCTTGGTCATTTCAAAAATAAGAAAATAAATAAAGGGTTGAGGTGAGCATTAAGTAAGTACTAATGGAACCTGAGGAATGGACTCTGAAATAGGGATGCGCTCACAGGAGGCTCTCTTAGGGCACTTGGTCATGGAGGAAGTGGGCACAGTGGGACAGGCACAGCAAGAGCTTGCACTTCAGTGACTGCAGTAACGATTGTAGCCTGAGGAAAGTTCCAGAACTGCCTTGACCTTCAGTACCATCTCCAGTGTGGAAGGACAGGGCTCTGCCTCTGTTCTCCTCTTTCTTTCCCCACATTGACCAGTAGATGGAAGTAGGGGACTCCTAGAATGGACTTCTGGCCTCTGGGAGTGAGTGCCTGTACTCCTGAGGGGACAGAAGGGTCACATAATGTGTCCCAGTTTGCACAGTTGTCAGAAAATGGCCCTGACATCCCCTTCCTACAGGATCCCAGGAAGAGCCCCATCTCGTCAGCTGATTGAATTGAGCTCTGAACACTGAAGCTCTGATCTACCACAAGCCACTAATTTTGTCGCACTGTGGACCTGCTTTCGCATTCTCACTCTACTATGATAACCACGTGATACTGGAGCACTCCACACATATTCCTGGCCTGTTTTCTGATTTACAATGAGTAATAATGATAGCTATATGCCTTCCTCAAAAGGAGAAATCTTCAACATGCATTCAGGAAGCTAAAGTGCTATGTGAATGGTTTTATTAGTGCTTCGATCAGTTATATAATGCTGTGTACACATTACCCTAAGTTCAGTGCCTTCAGTGATGAACATTGATTACCTCACAGTTTCTGGGCTTCAGAATTCCATGAGAGGTTCAGCTAAGAACTTCTGGCTTCAGGATGACACTCTGTTGTGGTTGATCTGTTGGCCAAGTTTCCAAGTACCTAAGGGCTGGAAGGGGCCAAAGGATCCCATTGGCTCTCTCGTGGCTGCTGGCAGGAGGCCTCAGTTCTGCACAGCAGCAGCCTCTGCACTACTCAAGTGTTTCTGTGAGGTAGGAACTGACTTTCCTGGAGAGAATGAACCAAGACAGCAAAAAAGAAGTTGGCATGGTTTTTCATGTCCTTATCTCAGAAGCAAATGCCAGCATTTGTACAGTCTCTCGTTGGCTATACGGTTCAGCCCATTCCAGTGGGGAAAGGGACTACCAGGAAGTAAGAATCATCGAGAGATCCCTTGAAGACTGCCAACGAACATGCTTATGATTGTGTCTCTGAGAGGTCCAGGGACAATGACAGATCATTCCACATAGGTAATTTTCCCCTTCCCCAGGTCATCTGTCTATTGATAAGAAGAAAGACATCCCAGGCCAAAGGACTCAGTCACCAGTCTCTAAAAAGAACTTAATTTGGAGGATGTCACTATCAATAAAGGATTCTGCTACACATTGAAAACAAAATTTGAATTATTGAAGAAAATATCCATTCATACTGAACCTGCTGCTATATTTTAATAATAAACTATAAAGGAAGAATTCATTTTATTTTTCCACTTTACTACTGTTTTGATGAAGTTGTCTTATACATTTTTAGATATGTTTACCAGCTGAACAACTGTTCAGAAAAAGAAAGAACTTAGGTCTAGTCTTAGCTGCTGGTGAGTTTACAAGGAAATTTTCTCCTACAGTCTTAGAATCAATATTGAAGATCACCTTTTGCTAAATGCATTAATTTCATCTTTGTTGTTGGATCAAAGAGTGTCCCTTAATTTATAGCAAAGAAGAAGATTTGGTTTTCACGAAAGACATAATTTCAGAAAGAGGAAAAACAGTATATATAAAAAAGCTATTTACCTCTTTAATCATTTTTAGTAAGAGTCTTCTTGTACTAAAAAGAACAGCCTGTTATTTGAGAAAAGACTAAACGTCTAAATCTTGCTCTAATGGTGATAAAATATATTATTCATATTAACAACCCTTAGGTTACTTTTATGTGCATATAATGCTTGTGCTGATCTGCTTTCAGGACCTAATAATCCGGATTTTCCACTCAGCAAGGCATCTTATCCATTTAAATTTACTGCACACATGTAGAAATATATATAAGCAGTGAATAAAACCTAAACTTCCAAGTACAGTACTGAAAACATGAGCCTAAGTCAGAGGGAGGCCAGATTTCAAGGTGGCTGTAATGACAGTGCCCACCTTCTGGGGAAGGAGTTGTAGGCGAGCCTGGATTCAAGTCAGTCTTTTTGGTCAGTGTGTGACAGTGACCTTGGAGAGAACTTTTGACCCTTAAGAATTTTGGATTTCTTATCTAAACATACAGCTGCTATGTCTACTAAACCCAACTATATGAGTACTACCTGTGGAGGTTAAGCATTCAGAGGAAACACAGACGTGAATAACTTTGTTCATGAAATACATGATCTATTCACAGGAATCGCAATCTCTCCACTGAGATCTGGTAAGCATCAATTTCCTAGGACTGAAGGTCACGACAGTAAGGAGGCAGGATATGTGCCATGTAGGGACTATAACATTTATGGAACAAGGGAGAAATTGAAAGTAGACCAGAACTTCGGAACAAAATGTGACTACAGCCATGTTTGGGGGAATATGGGTCAAAGAAAGCACAGAGAGGGTTCAGAGGATTCAAACACATTTAGAAGGACCAGGGACCCAAGACTTGTCTCCAAAGAACAACAGGGTATGCCCGCAGGAATATGCACAAAATAAAACCTTGTCTAACTGTTGAGCACCTCTTCATTCAAGCAGCTGGGTGTGAAAAGCTTCCCAGGTACAAATGACGAGAGAATATAAAAGTAGGTGTCATTGGACACAGACAAAAAAGAGCACTTAAGTAGAATGTAAACCTATAATTCAACAAACTAGGAAAAGGTAGATAAATAACAGGAGGCCTGAGAAGGAGGGCTCATTTGCGTAAAGCCAGATAAAGGATTAAAGTAGTATACCAGTACTGTCATTGAGCACAGCCTCCTGTGGTGTGTTCTTATCCATCCTGTCCCAAAATGCTTAACAATGAAATTGAGGGTAGGTACTTTTTTATCATTAGACAAATGAGGAGTTTCAGCTTTGCTGACATGAAACACAAATTGAAGACACACAATGAAAAGTTCTCAGTAGATAATTGAGCTCAGGCTTAAAATTTCATATTGTTCAAATATTCTACCTTTTCAAAAGATTCATCCTAGAGTTTCACTTTGTAAGTAGATAAAACTAGAGATAATATCAATATTAAACATGCTGTCTGTACCTAACCTCAGTTCCATCCAAGGCCATTTTTCAGAGAAGACTCATCACTTATAATCTTTCTACAAAGTAAGCTTTGCTAATATGCCCACTAGCTGATGGAATGCCCTGAAATTGACAATTATGACAGCTATGTCTTGCAAGTGCCTGAGTCATAAAGCTTCTAAAGAGCAATATGCTATTTAATTATTAAGGTTATGGAGCTAAAATTATTCTTGGGCTAAACATGTGAAAATTTGAGACTTAAACTAAATGGTGTCTTTGAGATGGTGGACCCATGCCGTTCTCTCTCTCTCTCTCTCTCTCTGTGTGTGTGTGTGTGTGTGCGTGTGTGTGTATGGAATTCTATATTCTACAAGCTTAAGACAAGAATAATGTGACAATTTGGTTCAAAACAATTTTTGCTTGTTTTTACCTCTAATTATCATAATTGTTTAAATAGTGTGGAATGTAATAATACAATATACACAGTTAAGAACATTTGAAGTTTTCACACTGTTACATAAAAACTAGGTGACTGTGGGACCATGAATCATCATATTAATTTTTTCTGAATTTCATACCAACTTAAAAATCTACTTTAAGGCTTAAACAAGATAAATAAAGTAAAGTGTCTAATATGCAGCATGAATATTGATGTGCAGCTAAAGTTAATTTTCAAACTACATGTGTATTTACAATTTTCCAAGCATTTCAATTCTGTTTTATCAGAAATGCAGGGGGGAGTATATTATATTGACTTTGAATCTGGCTGGACATTGTAACTCAAACCCACTTCTACCGTGTACTATCTGAGATTTGCATTTCACATCTGAGAAATGGAATTATCTGTACTCTCTTAATCACAAGTTGGTTTGATTACTGAATAAGGCAGTGCAGGAAAACCAAAAAAAATAGCCTACATAGATTAAGATAATATGTTTGATGACATACTAATGAGAGAGCTGCTGAGTGTGATTAAAAGAACTAGCATGGATCATGGAACTATGTGGCTGTGACTATGGTCTCAATTTGAAAGAGGATCTACTGTTAAACACCAAGAAGGTGGCACAGTAGGACTTTCCAGCACTCATCCTTCTGCAGGAAAATTCATTCATGCTACTCTCCGTGAATGAAAATGAAGGCATTCAGGTAAGAAATGTCAGCCCCTGGGTGGCACACAAAAATACATATGCATTAAACTAGAATGGGCATTTTTACATGTCCCTGTTAACCCTCACCAAACTTGAGCAGAATCATGTGGCAAAAGATACCATATACATTGAAGAAGGAGAATGAACTGAATACTAGACCCTGCTGCAGACCTTGCAGCAATCTGACCACAAAGAACCTTGGCACCAGGCCAGTCTCAGAGGCCCAGACTCCAAGCCTCTCCCAGACTGAGCTGGACCCTGTGGTCCAAGGCGATAGGTTTGGTCCTCTGGATGTAGGATACATGTAGGCCCCGCCAACACAAACTCCAAGCCAGCTTCAATGCCAGGCTATCTTTTATAGATTCATGTTCCAGGCCCATTCCTGAGGACCCAAGCAACAGGACTGTCCCCGCATGGGTCACCTTCCAGGAATCATGGTCAAGAATTCTCCCTGAGCTATGTAATCCTCTGTGGATCCAGGTTTAAGACCAGCACCCATCCTCATCACCCTCTGTGGCTCCAGGCTCAAGGTCTATGGATATGTATTATTTCTAGGTCCACATAGTGGATCCTGGTGCTAGACTGTCCTTTCAAATACAGGAAGCAGAGATTCACCCACAGATCCAAGTGCCAAACCTTCTGCATGGACCCAAGCTCTAGGCCCACACATGGATCCAGACTCCAAGCTTTCCCCACAGACCCAGGCACCCAGACAAATCAACTGAGGACTCTAGAAGTAAGTCCACCTGAATATTGGTAGTGGTCTTTCCTCATCAAAGCCGGTCTTTAAGAACTAGAGAGGTGCATGCCTCCTTGAATGTGATGACAGAAGTATAATCAACAAAAAGGTAAACATGATCAGCAATCAAAGACAACAGAATATGAGTAGCCAACCCTAAAGAAATAGAAATCTACAGAGTTCAAAATAATCAATATGAAGAAGCTCAGTGAGCTGAAGAAGAAAAAGGAAAAGGAGAAGAGGAAGAAAAAGAAGAAGAGTAAAAGAAAGCAGCAGATAACTAAAAATATTAGGAAAATGAATAAAAATTGAAATCACAGATAGAAAACATAAAAAATCAAAATGGAAATTCTGGAACTGAAGAACAAAATGACTGAACTGAACAATCCCATACAGAGCTTCAATAGTAGAGTCAATCAAATAGAAGAAAGAATAAGACTGAATACAGGTCATCTTACATTGTTAATTAGCAGGACACAAAAGAAAAGGATTGAAAATGAATGAGAAACAACTTTGTAACAAAGGGTGCACTGTAAAGTGAACTAATTTATACATTATGCTAATTTAAGAAAGAACAGAGAGAAAAATCTCATTTACAGAAATAGTACTACCCAGATATCCTTCTATGTATTTTCCCAGAGGAGTTAGAATCAGCACATTACAGTGACACAGCAAAATCAATGTTCATAGCAGCTCAATTTACAGTAGCTAAATTATGGAATCAACTCGGATGCTCCTAAATGGATGAATGGATCCAAAAGCTCTGGTATATATCTATATACACAATAGAGTTCTACTCAGCTATTAGAAACAATGATATTGCAGCCTTTGACAGTAAATGGAAGAAATCATGCCGAGTGATGTTAGCCAACCCAGGCAATCAAGGGTCAGATGTTTTTCCTCATTTGTGAAAGCTAGAGCTAAACCCAGTCTTGGATGAAAGAAAGTCAAGCTCATGTACTAGACCCACCAAAAGTGGAGCAACACGTAATCTTGGAGAAATATAGTGATGTAGGGAAAGGATTGGGAATAGGGAGAGGCAGGGGTGCAGGGAGAGGGAAGATAGGGAACGATCTAGGGAGACAATCAACAATGAAACATACTCTTTAACCCCCTCCCCGAGAAGCCTAATGATATATATGCAATCATTTAATTCTGGAAAACTAATAAATATATATGTGTTTATTGGATATTTATAACTATTATAGGATGGAAATATAGAATAAAGAGACTATGGTATGGCTGACACAGGGGTCACTCTGGATTAGGATCAAATGAATATGATATTGTTAATTTATAAGCATGATTCAACTTCTTGACAAAAATAAACAGTAAATAGTAGTAGGGAATTCTATAAGTCTGGAGAGAGAAATATGAAGTCCAAAAGCCTCAAATAGATTAATATAAAAGAATTTTATCAAAATATCTTATTATTAAATTTTACAAATGAAAGATAAAGAATTCTACAAACAGCAAAAGAAAAACAAATCATCAAACATAAGAGAACATTTGTAAGACTAGTAGTGGATTTATCAAAAGAAACCTTGTAGACCAGGAGAGATTGGGCTATATATTCAAGTCTCAACAAAACAAAACAAAGAACAAAGAACAACTTTAACAAAGAGTGTTATAGCCAACAAAACTCTTCTCAAAAAGTGAATGAAACATAGAGATTTCTTTTTTCAAAAAGAAGTAATAAGAGTTTATCACCACTATACCTGCCTTAAAAGACACTCTAAAGGGAGTTTACCAAGTTGAAACAAAACAACATGAAGACATTAACAAATAAAACTGACTATGAAGTTAAGAATATTCTTAAATTCAGAATACTCCAACAGCATAAAAGTCTCTTAAAAATGGATTAAATGTATTTTGTATTGTTTCACACATGAACTTTTGAGGGACACCAGCTATCTAAACCATAACAGCTCATATAAAAGTTCCAAGTTAAAGGTTTTATAAAAATAAATACATAAAATATCTCTAGTAATTTGTTAACTGGTATAAAAATTTAAATGATATAAATTGTGAAATAATAAGATTTGAGAAGAAATAATTTAATATGTAGAATTCTGATTTTAAAATTCTGTTACCAACTTAAAATAGACCATTATAAGTATCAGATGTTCTGTTTAGGTCTCATGGTGACCACAAAGAAAATAAAAAATAGTAGAAACACAACAGATAGAAAGGAATCAAAGGACACTATAACAAAAAAATTTCAAAGCATAGTGAATACAATAAAAAGAAAGTAAAAATAGTTTGAAAACAATAAACGATATGGAAATAGTAAGTTGTTATCTGTTAATAATGTGTTGGAAGCTAAATTGATTAAATTTTCCAACAAAATATGAAGTGATTGAGATTGTAATAATAATGAAAACAATAATAATGACAATAATATTAACAACAACAATAATAATAAAAGACCCAACTGCAGATTGCCCACAGAACACTCAGTTTAGATTTAAGGACATGACACATTTAGGCTAAATGTGAAGGGATGGAAAATGATATCCCTTGTCATAGTCAGTAAAAGAGAATAAGGATCACTGCAGTTTAAACAGATCAAAATGGACATGTCACATTATGCCTCAGTAAATTTGGAAAAAAAGAAAGTGATTGTATTGACCCAAGACTTGTGTTATGAGGCAACTGAGTTATCCTTTGGAATGGTCCCTGCCTCGTCTATACCCGTGTTATGCAGAATATTCACTACAATGCACAGAATTCTCTAAAATAGAGTTATCCATCACCTACAAACAGCTGTGAGCACCAATTAGGGACTGAGCCCTGTGCTTGGAATCTTAAATCCAAAAGAGAATGAAATGAGCTTCCTATTTTTAAACAGATCTGATTCCAGTGGGGAACAGGAGAGCAGTTACAAGCTGGTGCCCCGTGTTCTTTCAAGGTATCTCCCAGTATTCTTTCAAGTTGTCATAGAGTCTGCCATGTTTCTACATCCAGAACATCTCACCATAAGCAATTTCAATGTCAAACTAATACGTAAAACACAAGCTGGGGTCAGTGGAACACGTAGTTACAAATTGTGACTAATTCTACTTGTTTTTCCAGCACATAGTTATAGAAACTGTATTGAGTTCCATAAAAGGGATTTGAATGAATTGGATTTGAGGATACTGAATTCTATTATAACTTTGCCATACAGGTGGAAAGTGATCCATTGCCACTAGGCTTACTCAACTAACATCTTTGGATATATGGAGAGATAGGAGAATATATACACACACACACCTGCATGTATCTGTATGGTGAGAGACAAAGACAGAGAGAGATGTCAACTTGCAGTTGAGATTTCTCCAACAACAAGAACTCATGAATGGGGAAGTTCGTAGTGATGCTACTTCTAGTGAAAACTGCTTTCCGGCTGATTAATTGGCTTTCTGTAAAGGGACTGTTGTTTTGAAAACTGCTTGAGGATTCAAAGGAAATTTAAATAAGTCCTTGAAAAAAATCTAAGTGGGAAAGAAGAAAGGTACTAGAAGTATTATTCTATTTTGTGGGTATTGCTATGAATTCCAGGTGCCACTCTGCAACCTGATAGCCTACAGCCTTAGGGGTTTTTGAATAGCTTTAAAATGACTTATTTTCATAACAATATGATATTGAGGAAGTTTTATTCTTTAAATGTTTGTTTATTTAATATTGAAATCCATGGAGACATAATGAATATACTTAAATAACAGTATGAATCATAGAGATTTAGCTGTTTATGCCAAAAAAATGTTTGTATAAGGAAGACAGCATTTAATAGCTCGGGGAAGCTAGGCAAAGAGCCAGGACTGCAGAATTTAACCATTAACACTAATTAAGGGACCAGAAGCTGTAGTTGGCAAACATTCACTAGCTTGTGTCAGGTACAGTACTAAGTGACTCACCTTACTCAAAAACTTATACTAGTTCTCTACAGCAATGATAATCAGTTTTTTTCTTCTTCTTCTTTTTTTTTTTACAGAAAACAAGATTAAGTATTAAAACCCTGTCTGGTAGCTTTCTACTGTACTGTCCAACTGGCCTAAGACAGGCATTAAAGTTTTAATGCTTTCCTTCCAGTCTTTGCTGATTTATAATTGCTGGAAATTCATCTTTCATCCACCGCTCTATTCATTCATTCACTAAACTAACATTTAATAAAGGGCTTCACCCTATGCCACAAGCTTGATACACAGACATGAACTTAATCTTGTTTTCTGATTGTATTGAATATATATAGTGCTTTTGGCAGAATGGCCATTTTAATTATATTAATTCTGCCGAACCAGGAGCGTGGGACATCATTTCATTTTCTCAGGTCTTCTTGGATTTCTTTCTTCAATATCTGTTAATTTTCATCATAGAGGTCTTTTTCATCTCTTGTTTGATTAATTCCCAAGTATCTTATTTTTTTTTAGGATATTGTGAATGGGTCTGATTTCCTGATTTCTTTTTCTGCCCTACTATATGTAGTGTAAAGGTACCGATTTATGGGTATTGATCTTGTTTGCAGCCTGCCACTTTTCTAAATCTGTTTATAATTTCAAGCAGTTTTCTGGGGGAGTTTTTTTGGATCTTCCAGATACCGGATCATGTTATCAGCAAATAGGAATAGTTTGACTTTCTTTGTTTCTATTCTTATCTCTTTGTTTTCCTACTCTTGCCTGATTGCTCCAGCTAGGGTCTCAAGAACTACATTGATTAAAAGTGGTGAGAGCAGACAGCCTTATCTTGTTCCCTAGTATAGTGGAAATGCTTTCAGCTTTTCTCTGTTTAGTATTATACTAGCTAAGAGTTTGTCATATATGGCCTTTACATAGTTAAGTACAAAAGATTGAATTTTAGTGTACCACAGACAAACCTTTTTGTGTGCTTAAATGTATTTATGCATGTGTATAGTATCAAAAAAGGTCAACATATTAGATGATATGTGACAATGTCTGGTATTGATGGCACATATCATATGCAAATCAGTTTTCTCCAGAAAGTACTGCTTCACAAAAGCCCAGAGATTTAAGGTTTCCTACTGAATTTACTTCCAAGCTTTAAAAGTTGGCTCCTATAGAGATAAATATGCTTCAGACATCCACAGATAACAGTGAAAATTTGCAGTAAGTTTTTCCCAGAAATTTTCAATAGAAGCTCATAGAGTAATAGATAACTCAGAGGATTTACAATTGGCAGACCCTTTTTCAGCTAAGTCCATCAGCCTAAGTTGACCCTGAGTTGATTTACATGAAATTACTCTTTTTCATTACCCACCCTGGCATTTTAAACAACACTAAATTCTTGGTCGAAATGTATTGCTACAAGAAATACCTTAAGAGAATCAACGATGCCCTCACAAAAAGGTGGTAGATGGTGACTTAAAAGAGTGTGCTGTAGTAAATCTCCTAAGGCAGTCAAGTGGTGAGTAAACAATCAAAGTAAAAAAATGTGGTCTGCATACACAATGGAGTGGTTCAGTTTTCCGAAGATGAGCAGTTCGTTTCTCCTGACATTGACCAACCTGAGGACATTACATTAAGTGCAACAAGCTAGGCACAGAGAGACAAGTGCTCTATGAACTCTGCTGTGTGTGGAGTCCAAAAGTCATGCTCCCAGGAGTAGAGAAGAGGATGATGGCTATGAGAGGCTGTGCCAGGGGATGGACAGGAAAAAGGACAACTTGGTCTATGTTCAAAGTGTCATTAGAAATCAAGAATAACTTGGGTTTTTTCATTGCACAGCATGATGGCTACAGCTAATCATAATGTTTGCATTTAAAAGTAGCTATGAAAGAATTTGAAATTCTTACACTATAAAGAAATGATATATATTGAAGGTGATAGGTATGCTAATTAGCCTGAATTGATCATTTCACAGTGTATGCATGTATAACATATTCTACTCCATAAATGCATGCAATTTGTACTTGTCAATTAAAAAAATAAAACATCAAAAAATGTGTATAAATATTTACTTATTTCTGGAAGTCACTTGCTTGCTGATGGGCTGACGCATGCATGATAGTGTACAAAAATTTGTCCCGTTTTCCTCTCCTAGGAGAAAACTGACTTGATCAAGGGGAAAGTGGGAAGAGTGGTTGGCAGTGACCCAGCCTCTCACCAACCATCACCAAGAGTGAAGTTGGAGAATGCATGCTAACAGGCTAATTCATAAAAAGAGGATGAGCATTAGCCCACAGATGTCTAATTTCTCAAATTCATCTCCTGTAGAAACCTCCTTATAGAAGATTCACTCCTCCAAAAGTATTTTTTCTGTTTGTATATGTCTGAAAATTTTGAATATTTCACTTTCCTTTGAGCTTTTTAAAGCACATTAGCATACTAAAGATTCAGAAAATTCCCACTGTAGCAAAATTTCTGACCTCCTGCAGTTAAAAAATTCCCAAATCTATTTGACCACAGAAACTATTTCTTCCCTGTTACTTATTAACATATGGCAATTCTAACATGAACCAAACTGTGCTTTCAGAAACATGACCAAGCGCTATACTGTGGGCCTTTTCAGGACAGAATCAAAATCTTGTTTCTCATGCATTTCCTTATTTTGGCACAGTGTCTGGTGGAATATATGTGTGTATGTATAATGTAAATATTCGTATTATTTTACTTGGTAGTATATATATGTGAATAATTATTCACACACATATGTGTGAATAATTAGGAAGTGATGAGTTTTGTAAATTTATCAATTGTGTTTTTAATGTAGGTTATTTAATTGGAAGTATGAATTAATTTACATTTAATTCAAGTTGTATTTGAAAAGAAGCTCTAAAGTTTCTGCAAATTTAACATTCAGCTGGGGCAGTGAAAGGAGTTAGAAGCATAAGCTGGAGAAATTTTATCATGAAAATAGTTGGAATTGTCATGCAGAGCTACATCAGGGTAGGGGTAGATGGTTAAAAAGTCAGGGTTCATGAGCATCAGGAACCATAGTCCAGGGCAGCCAAATAAATCCTGATTTGGAATTAATTTAGAAATGCTTCTTTCTCAGCGTGTGGTTTCGTAGGTGAGCTTTCATATTTAAAAAATGTTTTCAGTGATTGTCACCACTCTCCAGGGGACATCTTTCAAACACATTCAACTTGCCTTGCGCAGGCAGGCTGTTTACATATGGGAACACAACATATACTTTGTTGAAAGCTTAAGCTGAATGAATTCTCCTTCAGTTTATAGAGCCTTCTCTGGTGCAATGGATGTAAGTTATAAGGCAACAAGGGGGAGATAAGGTTCCATTTGAATGCTAATATGCCCCATGCCATTTATGTTTACATTTTCTCCTGAAGTACTCTGAGTAGCTGAGCTTTGAAAAATGAATGAAAGATACTTCAGAGCAATGGATTTCAAAGTAGCAAAAGGACACAATTAAGGTAGCACAGGCACTTGTCATTATCAGTGGCATTCACCAATACATTTTCCAAAGTAATTTCAATGCAATTTTCATAGACATGGCCTCTGACATTCACATCACCGTGGGGTGATATTGTATATAACAAGGCTTTTCTGCATTCATCCATCACCACCCTCCTTTCTTTCTACTGATTGCTTCTACTGGAAGATTTTATTTTAAGTAGGTATAACATTAAGAAATTTGCGCCGGAATGGTCTTAAGGGAATTAACAATTTTTTGAGTATGTTGTACATCTTAGGTGCTTTAGTGAAATTACCTTATTTAATCCCCATGGAAGCCTTATAAAGAACTTAGGAGAGGATTAATAGGAGTTCAGCATATCTTCCTTCAGGAATACCATCTCCCTTCCATTCTCAGCAGCACAGTGCTTCAGAGAATTGCAGGGGAAGCTGAGCCACCCATTGGATCCAGAGGAAGTGTTTTTGCTTGTTGGTAAAGGGTCTGCTTCAAGGTGACTTGCAGGAACTAAACCCCGTGAGTCACAGTTCTCTCTTGAACGACTGGGGTGGTGGGAGTTCTCATCATTACCTCTAGAATTAGGTACTAAAATTTTAAGAAAGGATTGGAACTGAGTAAGGCTTTCTTACCATAATTCGTCAAAAACTGTCTGAAAATGAGGCAAAGACAAGTAAAGGAGACATGAATACGATTGTGCATGAAACGTGTTTTAGTCTTTGGGCTTCCAGACACCTTAAGTGAACATTTTCCTCCTTTGCTTACACCAATTTGATCTTAGTTTCAACTAGGTGATCTTAACTATTCCACTAATATAGAGTGCCAAGCTAATGATTCTTCCATGAATGGCAATGATTAGAGAAACTAATGTAATCTAAAATGTGTCATTAAAGTCCTACAATGCAAAATGAATCAGAGAGGCACTGTGCACATTCAGAAGCAATGAGTAAATAATCCCTGTCTTTAAGAACTTACAAGCTTGTAAAAGGGAAATAGATATGAAGACAAATACCAGTCATGTAAGACAGAGAGCAATAGGCTAGATCCTAGTATTCATTGCCGTGCGCACCATGGACGGGTAAAAGTGTTCCTCTTGGATATTTTACACATGAAAGGATATTTTCTAAACAGAAGAGGATGCTGTCTGATCCTGGGAGAGTGAATATGTTTCAGACAGCAGAGGACACCTCTGCCTGCTACGGTGGCATACGTAAAGTCGCACAGGCTCAACAGTGTGGAGACATTAAGGGGATTTTGGGTGAAACAGTACCAAGTGAATAGAACCTGGGGTGCCATGTTGGTTGTCATCAGAGCTTGGGAAAAACTGCTGGTGTTTCCATATCCGATGAATAGCTGAGAATAGGAATTTAAGCAATTTCACTTTTATTCAAATATGTGGATTTAGACAAATTCATACAGGATAAGAATGTGAGGCTTAAAGATACATTTGAGCTGAAAGAATGGCTGTTTTATAATTTTGTTGAAGTTGTTGTAGGGGTAATGCTCTCTCACCACCCTGAGATTTCCTTCATGTTGGATAGAGTCCCTGTGGTAGCCCTCCCAGCTTCTTTCTGCCCTAAACTCCTTCAGAGCAGACTCAAAATAATTTCAGTGACCTAGTGACTGCTAGCTTGAGAACAACCAGCTTTTTGCAACCAAGTGTCTCCCTTCTTCATTTTGGAAGTGAGAGGCTCAAAGATTCCTCTGACTGGTTGTGCCCCAACCCTGACCAGGAGAGGCACCCAACATGTGCTGTGTTTGCCATGACTGGCAGACAATCCTGGGGTGCACTGGGGCAGGTGGACTTCCTATACATGTCAACTGTAAGCCCTATTTTCATGGAGCTTTTATTAGTAGGAAGGATATTTTTCTTGCTTTTATCTTCTGTCTCTTTGCTATTCTCTTAACATTTTCATAACTGGGCAAAGAAGAGATACTCTACTCATTGAGCTACCTAAATAGGACTCCTATAGAGGACTCAAAAGAAACTGGAATTAAACCTGGTATACATATGTGGACCTCTTTCAAACCACCCCATCCCTTGAGAAATGGTCAATGGGTAGTAACAAAATTAGCCACCCATTGTGGCTCTATCTTAATTGAGTTCAAGTGTATTTGGCAGAGCCTTTAGTCTAGAGGCATAGACTGCAATACCCCAAAGCTGTTTTGTTTGTGTGTGGCCCATAGTTGTGTCATATACGCATGGTCCCCATTATGATGGTGTTGAGGTACTGAAACTTGTAAGAGGTTGTACTTAGTTGGGCCTAGTGGAAGTTGGTTAGGTCATGGAAACACCAAATTTGCAAGCGATTGATGTTGTTATTGTAGAATGTGTTAGCTTTATGAGAGTGAGTTGAGATAAAGTTCCCATATTGGATGGATGGGCTAGAAGAAGGAAGAAAGGAGATTGAGAGAAAAAATAAAATGGAGCCAAATATCTGAAGAATGAAAGATTGGCAGATGTGTTCCAGTGTCAGATTTTGGAATCCAGTGGGGGACATGACCTGCAATCTGTATGGTTGGATTAGGCATGTAGCTAGGAAGTTTTTTTAATTTTTTTTAATTGCTAAAACTTAACCAAAGAGGTATTAACTGGCTTTAGTTTATTTTGACTTTGGTGGGTGAATGCATCCTTAGGTGATTTGGTCCAATGACAGATCAGGTAGACCAGGAATAGGCATGCTCAGATATAAGTAATATCCATGAATTTCACAATTAGTCCCAGCAGACACTGCTACTGTAGCTAATAAATTTTGACCATCCTGGCTTCCATAAGAAAGCAGGTGATCTAAATAACATGACATCAGAGTTCATTCTGCTTCTGCCTGGCATTGAACTGTGTTTAGCTCTTATGGGGAGACAATGAAGCTCTAACAAGAATAAGGCTAAGCAATAGCAAGAGCACCACAGTCTCAGGAAGCTGGAAGATCAGGGTATGTTATTATGTAGGAGAAGATTTTCTCTAAGTTACAGAGAAAAGGGAAGGGTTCAATCATAGGAATCTTTCTAAATTCAAGATTGTTGTTCTAAACTTCAGCATAGGCAGCACATTCTGAGTGTATATGAATGGACTAATGAAATTATAGATTTAAGTGTCTGAGCCAGGCCTACATAGGCAGTGAATGACAATTTCATTAAAACTGAAGAAACCTGAGATCATTAAAGTGACACATTTTGTAATTACAGAGAGAGTATAGAGAAACATAGGATTCAAAAGAGAAACTGAAATTGAAATTGGCACACATATGTGGACCTCTACCAAACCATTCCATGCCTTGAGAAATGGTCAATGGATAGGGCCAAAAATTAGCCACTAGTGAAGGCTATAAATCTCAGTTGAGTTCAAGTGTATTTGCCATGGACTTTTGATAAGGGGTTTAGAATACAAATCCTCAGTGCTGTAGCTTGGATTTGATTTGAGTATGTCTCCTGAAGTGCTGGGTGGTGGGTGCATGGCCCCCACTGTGGTGGTGTTGAAGCAGTGGAACCTGTGAGAGGTGGTCTAATGGACAATGGCTAGGTCATGGAAGCACCCCATTTACAAGGGATTGATGTTGGTCTCACGGAGTGCATTGGTTCTCAAGAGAGTGGTTTCTTATACAGCAAGGTGAACCCACACATTTGCCCCCTTCCACCCTCAACCAGTTACATTCCAAATTCTTTGCCAGGTTGTAGCACAGTCAGGAGACAATTGCCGGAATGGTGTCACCATACAATTTGGATCCTCCAGCTCAACCGGAATCATAGCCAAATTAAGCTTTTTACTTCAAAAAGTACCAAGCCTCAACACAAAAATGGGCTGAAACTGGTTTGATACAAAGAAAACTCTCCTCACCATTATTAGAACTACTACTGCTAAAAGTAGATGCATAGCACACTGCTGTGTTTCGGATATTTGTTTTAAAAATTACCATTGGCCTTTGAATTTGGTGGACATGGAGTCTAGAGTTGGATACACGTAGGTACCCATTTTCCTTCTAAGGCTGTTTGAAAGTTATGTTCCTGATAGCTTTGTGTTACATTGACACAATCACTTGGGATATCATTTCAGAGAGAATGAGCTCAGGTTGTTGATAGAGAAACCTCAGGTGATCTAAGACTTGATGACCCCTCTACCTGGAGCTGAGAAGAATAGGAAATTGAACAGAACTCATTTTAGAGTTTAATGTCTTTAAATTTTAACACAAGACATCGATTTCAGACTTTAATACCTTTAGTCTTTAACAATTTGGGGCTTAATAGGAAATGGGAAATGATCTTTGAACTCTAATTTCTCCTTGGAAATTTTATAATTAGAGGCAGTTTATATTTAACTTGGAGATATGCTTGCTACGTTTTGGCATTTTATTATCTGAGTATCATTATGTATTTTTTATGGTAGAACTTTATTTTTTAAATTTTATTTCAGGAAGAACTGTTGGTATACCTAACTATTATTAGGCAATGTGACTAGATTTAAGTCAGGTTCAGAAATAGAGCAATGAATGACTTTTTGTCATCTATAAAATGTAATGAGATTAATGTCCGGCATAATCTGGTCTTCTGGGGTGATGCAAAGTATTATAATAGGGGGGATTTCCTAGGAGAAGTGACTACCATCCTTATTTTAACTGTGTTGTGATAAAAACCTGTTCCACAAGTCCAACAACACAGTCTTCGTAAGTGATGAAGATTGCTTTCCCCACCCGCTCTCGCTTTGCCTAATTACTCAAATTGTTCACAATTTGTAGAACAAAGGGTACTGCCATTCATACTGCCACCTCAGACCCCAACATTATTGCTGAAGTGATAGTAACTTCAGCATCAAATTCAATTATTCTATCATTAAAGAAAAATTTTGAAATTTTGAATTGACAGAAAAGTTGTTTAAAAAGTCACTTTACTAAAATGAGCAAAAAAGCAGAGAATTTGTTATGTTTATCAATGGTAAGCTTTTGGAAGTACTCTGTAGTAGGAGACCTGGCACTAGTAGGAGGCATTAGGTCACCTTTCATAGACTTTCTAGCCTGGAGTCAGTGTTCCAGTGATAAAGCAGGGAAAATACTATGTGACCAGACTGGATCAGAGACTTGGGTGAAATTGTGTTTTTAGGTATATTGAAGCCAAAACCAAGCGGTTAGATTATGCATATATTACACCTGTTAGTATGTACATAAATATATGTATATATTTTCATGCTATGGTAGCATTTTGCAATAGAAATAGTGCCTATCTACTTTTTTTTTTTTAAGTGAGAGGGACAGTGAGAGAGACAGAGAAAGAGAGAAACAACTTTAGTTAGTTTTTCACATGGCCTTCGTGGCTCCAACACTTAGTTGTGTAAGTGGTGCTAGGATTTGAACCCGGGTCCTAGGGCTGGCCGGGCAAGCGCCGAAACCGCTGAGCCACTGCTCCAGACCCAGCACCTATCTACTTTAAAGCATTTTAGAAGCCACATTAAATAAGTGTGACAAACTGGATAAAATTAGTGCTACATTTTATTTGAACTAGTACATCCAAAATACAACCTTTGCAACATGAAATCAATATAAAAAAAACTATAATAATCAGGACATTTTAGACTCATTTTTAAGTAAGGCTTAAAATGGACATTAAAATGCACTTTGTACATGTAACCCATTTCACCTGCAACTATACACACTTTAGGTATTAAATTGCCCATGTGGCCAGTGTTTTCCATATTAGACAACACCGAAGCAGAGGAATAAAAGCAGTTATTTAAGGAAATGACTGCTATTTGGAGCAACATAGTAATGTTCTTGAGTGGATGTCATGGTTTACAACTCCCATAGTCAATCATGACATCTCTTGTCATAGAACACTCAGAAAAGGTTAGCTCTGTGAGAAAATTGAGCAGCATACCATTTAAACCTTTCTGTTTCTGTTGCAGGAATGGTGTTCTGGAGACAATCAGTGACCTTATGAAGCCTGGGGGAGAATGACAGCAGAGCTGAAGTCCACAGCACAGCCATTTGCTCAAGTTGGGGGCACACTGGGTAAGATGGTACTGGGACATCCATCCTTGGTCCCTCCAAGACTCACTCTTATGTAGCAAGAAAGGAAGGCATACCACTGGAGGTGAGTGCTTGGAATCTGTTCACATATCTTACTATTTAGTGCATGTTTTAATAGCAAATTACCCTTTTACCAATAGAAAACTTGAGACCATTCCATTAAAATATGTTATTCTACAGTGTGTATTTTGTAGCAAAGATAGCTAGATGTATGCTCCGGAAACCAAACAGCATAAATATCACACTGGTATAATGGAGTAAAAATGTCTTTCCTTTTCCAGATTAGTAAAACCTTCCATTTGGCAAGCTGGATGTTCCATCAACACCAACCTTTGCATTTCATTTATCCTGCAGATGAGATTTGCAAATAAGGATTGGGGGTTTGCTCTTCATTTTAAAGGATGCTTCTTACATACTGCATTATGGTGCACTGAGCCAGGTTTTAAGATGTGCAAATTAGAACTCAGTGAGGGAAAGTCATAAACACCATCTTTAACCTCAAGAATTATAGTGATATAATTCATTTGATGATATAATTCATCAGATGAATTGTCAACATTGACAGAAAGATTTAAGATGGATTATGGGGTGAAATGTCTAATGGAATGGCGGCATATAGGAATATAATGAGGGAGCATGTCCTCAAGGGGGAGCATGTAGGGGCTGAGGTGTAGTGCAGACTGGTTCCCTCCAATTGGGGAGGCGAAGTTCTCCCATGACCAGGAGCCTTCTTATAGCAATGCCATAGTGTTAATGTGTGACCTTAGGCAAGTCACTAACCCATATGGTACCCATTTTCCTAGCTTAAAAATGATGTTCCTAATCTATATTCAGCCTCATAATGTTTACAGAGAGCTTTGAGATACTTGGATGAAAGGCACCATTTACATGCAAAGTAGTGTTATTATTCAAATCCCCCTCTGCTAACTACTCTGCAGCAGGTGTATTAAAGGAGAGAAAATGAAGAAAGAGAAAACAAAAATTGGCTCTTTAAGTGATGAAAATCTGATTATACTAATTTTGCTTATTCTGAAGGGGGTGGGAAATCCTGTGCTGCATTTGTTAACCACTTTCAAACACACTCACTTCCAACGAACAGACAGCAGAACAAGTCCAATCCACAGTCTTTTCCAACTGTAAAGGGGCGGGGGGATTAAGATAAGAATAAATTCACTAAAATTATGAGCATAATCCCCCCAAAACTGCCTTTTCCATAAATGTGACTGGCATAAGTCTTCATTCAACACTATAGACGTTTAGAATATTTATGTCACCTCTTTCCCATCAACTTTTTATGTATTTATTAGCATATGTATATACACACATGCCACAAAATCGTCATTAATGTTGTCTTTGACTAATTGAACAGTGATAGGTTTAATAACTCCTAACTCAATTTCAAATCCCATTGATTGATAATAATGTATGAATTGATGCATCAAAATTATCTGTGGAGTAAATCACAAGTTTTAAAATACCTGAGCAGGAAGAAGAGCTGAGTGGGGTGAAAAACCACCTTTGATACTCTCTGTCATGGATTATAGTTTGAATTTTTCCAGCAAAGTTGTCTGGATAAGGCACAGAAAGTCTGAGGCATTGTCATAATCTCTTTGTCCCTAAAACAAGGGATTTCTGCCCCAAATTCCCAGGAGTCTTTCTAGGCCCTGCCTTCTGCAGTCCCTTGTATTGCGCATATTCTCTTCATTGCTGCTGCTAATACCAGCAAGGCTGTAGAGCCTTCTTTTTTGTCTGTTTTATGCGTATCTGTGTATTAGCTACTGAAGTCTTTGAAGTTACTCTATTAGCTATGTGTTATTTTCTCTGTATTGCAGATGTGGATAATAAGTAGGGCAAGGTTATGATACCTGGTCAAGGTCACACCATTAAGTGCAAGAGGGAAGAATTTTAATTAGCTCTAAATGACTCCTAAGCATGTAATTTTCCCTCTGTACTAGACTGCACCTTAAAAACAGCTTTGGCCTTAGATTTCTCTGATGTGCATGCTTATTTGGTACCCCCCACCTTGCCACTTTCCTTTAACTGTTTTGAAACAAAGAAACATGTTCATCTAAAATTTAGTAGAATGGGAATGATTTCTTTGAGCAGCTTTCTGGAAAGATCCTGGTCTGCCTGCATAATTGCTGCTGAAATTAACATCATCCTGATACCCCCTAAAAGGGCCTGACATTCTTTCTTTGTGACTAATTATTTTACAGAGGGTGCTTTAATTGCAGGATGTAGGAGGTACTTTCTATAAATGCTTAACATTACAAGGGGACATGATTTGCCATTGTAGATCATTAAATCTGCTACTCAGGATAACCATGCTTTAGGGACCATTGGCATTTGTCAAAAGAAGCCCATGTGTTCTGTGGAGAGCAGGAAGCCAGGCCCAGCAAAGGTACCCCTCATAACTGTCCTGTGCTGAGTGCCTTTAATTATTCACTAGAAGGAAGATATTGGCGATCCAGGCTTTCTCAAGAGAAATGGCTTTGCATAGAACAGGATACATAGTCACTGAGTGAAATGCAATCAATGCCCAAAATAAATTTCTCAGGAGAATTTTCAGGTAGCTTGCAACTCCCTGAGGAAGGTGGCTGAAGACGGCCTGAGTGGGAATTACACTGTGGGTATTTGTCCTTCACATGCTTACTGCCTGTCACTCCCACACTGACCACTGACATGAGCTCTGTGGAGCAAGGGCCTCTTGGCCACCTTGCTCCCTGCTGGAACCTGGTGTGCAGGATAAAATCTAGTATATTTATAACTTTTTATTAGTAAGCAAATGTCACTGGAGGAAAGATAAGGTTCTTGGCTTTAGACCTAGGCCCAAAACTCATTTGGTAGATGGTTATGGGCAGATTTTATGAGCCCCATGTACTATTTAGTAACAATGTCAACATTTCATTTCCAAAATGTGGTCCACAGACTCCCTCTTCAAAACAACAGGAATATTATTTAAAATGCACGTTTTTACATTCCTCACTATGGTGATGGATTCAGGATATCTGAGAATGGGATCTTAGCACCTCACCTGTGGATTCCTATGCAGATTACACTTTCAGAACCAATCATTGAACCTAATGATCTTGTTCATTCACCATTAACCTATTCTTCAGTCATGTTGAATCCATACTTACTGATGCTTAGTTTATCTGCTTTTTGTCACTGTGGACAAAATACCTGACTCAGAAAGCTGAGAGGAGAAAGAGGCTATTTTGGCTTACAGATTCAGAGGTTCAGTTCATGATTGCCAGGATCCATTGTTCTGAGGCAGAACATCGTGACAGCAGAGTGTGGAGGAAGAAACAGAAAGAGAGGAAGGAGCTGCTGGGGAGAAAATACACCCTCCAAAGGACTGCCACCACTGACCTGCTTCCCACAACTAGGACCCACCTCCTGGGAGTCCATTTGGATACTGATGACCTAATCAATTCAAACCATTAATCCATTTGTGGATTAATGCATTGAGGAGGCCAGGTGTTCTGATCCAATCATTACCTGAAAATCCCACCTCTGAACCTTGCATCGCTTGTTATCATGCCTTCAAAGGGTCTCGGGTGCATTCCAAATCTAAAACATAAGACCACCTACAGGCCAGGCATTCCTCTGCACTGTGATGATGTCCAGACTAGACCAAGACAGACCTGGCTCACCCAGAGCTTGTTTCTCCTGAGAAGACACACCCCCACAAGTATGTTGAGCAAGTAAATTTCGTATGCAGTGTTGCT
>PVKS010028449.1:0-26410 GCA_004027875.1 Aplodontia rufa
TCTTTAAAAAAAAAAAAAAAACAAGGGCCGAGGATGTGGCTCGGTGGTTAAGCAACCCTGGGTTCGATGCCTAGTACCAGAAAAAGAAAGAAAGAAAACAAAGATAAAATGAAACTGCTGCTCTAATTACAAATAGTTTGTCCACTTTTCACTTGTCAATTTGCTTTTTTATTTTCATTTCACTTTATTTTGTTAGCAGAATTGGGAATTGAACTCGAGGCCTTCTGCTACTAAGCTACATCTCCCAGCCCTTTTTTTCTTTCTTTTTTTTTTTTGTTTTTGTATTTTTTTTTTAATAAAGAGAGAGGGACAGTGAGAGAGAAAGAGAGAAACAACTTTATTTAGTTTTTCACATGGCATTAGTTGCTTCAACACTCAGTTGTGTACGTGGTGCTAGGGTTTGAACCCAGGTCCTCGTGCTTGCCAGGCAAGCGCAGAAACTGCTGAGGCACCGCTCCAGCCCCATGTTTTTGTATTTTTTAAGAGAGAAAGTAAGGACTGGAGCAGTGGCTCAACAGTTGCGGAGATTGCCTGGCATGTGCAAGGACACAGGTTCAAACCCCAGCACCATGTATACAACAAAGTATCAGAGCAAAAAAATAAACCTAAAAAGAAAAAATAATAATAAGAGAGAGAATAAGTTAATTTATTTTCATCTGGTTTTTGATTTTCCGTTATTTATTTGTGCATGTGGTTCTGGGATCTTGTGCATGCCAGGCAAGTGCTTTACCACTGAAACACCTCTCCAGGCCCAGTCCCCAGCCCTTTTTATTTTTTGTTTTGAAACAGGATACTACTAAGTTGCCCAACCTGGACTCAAACTTATTACCCTCCTGCCTCACCCTTCTAAGTAGCTGACATTACAGCCTCTTTTAAGTATTTTAAGGCAAATTGTAGGTGTCATATTTTTTCATCCACATGTACTTGAGATGTAAATTTAAAGATCAGTCTTTAAATTGTTATATGAACTTACATGTTAAAAAAAATTAGCCACTGGGCTGGAGCGGTGGCTTAGCAGTTTCGGCGCCTGCCTGGCAAGCACGAGGACCCGGGTTCAAACCCCAGCACCACGTACACAACTGAGTGTTGGAGCAACTAAGGCCATGTGAAAAACTAAATAAAGTTGTTTCTCTCTGTCTCTGTCTCTCTCTCTGTCCCTCTATCTTTAAAAAAAAAAAAAAAAAATTAGCCAGGTATAGTGGCACGCACTTGTAATCCCAGTGACTCAAGAGGCTGAGTCAGGAGGATCCCAAGTTCAAAGCCAGCCTGGACAACTTAGTGGATCCCTATCTTTTTTTTTTATTATTATTATTAAAAAGAAAAAAAGTCATCTCTGTAATGATTTCATAGGGTTTTTCCCCACTTTTTTTGTTTTTAAAGAAAGATGGACAGTGAGAGAGAGACAGAATCAATTTTTGTTTAGTTTTTCACATGCTTTTCATTGCTCTGAGACTTTGTTGTGTACGTAGGTGCTGGGGTTTGAATCCATATACTCGCACATGTCAGGCAAGCGCCATAACTGCTGAACCGCTGCTCCAGCCCCTCCACATTTTTTTTTTCTTAAGAGAGGGAGGAAGTGAGAACCAACTCCATTTAGTTCTTCATGTGGCTTTCATTGCTCCGACACTTCATGGTGTACATGGTGCTGGGGTTCTATTCTACGTCCTTGTGCATGCCAGGCAAGCCCTATAACCGCAGAGTCCCCACTACAGACCCTTTTTCCACATTTTTTATTGGTGTGTTATAGATGTATATAATGATGGGATTCGTTGTTACATGTTCATACATGCATGCAATATAACAATATAGTTTGGCCAATATCCCTCCCCAGTACTTACCCCCTCCCTCACATCTCACACCCTCTGGTCCTTTTCTTCTTCTGATTTCCCTTTGGTTATAAATATTTTTTTACTTTTCCAGTTTTTATTATTATTATTATTATATAAGTATTATTTGGCTTCTTGAGTGAGTAAAGAGTAGGCCACATTGTTAGTTCCCACTCTATCCTGCCGCCTCCTCCCCCTCCTCCCACTTTATATCTATGGTTCCCCTAGATTATGTGTTGTTTCAACTTTGGTGAGTCTAGTATATGAGCTTGAACTTTCACTCAAGCCTAGGTTTTGCTCTAGCTTCCACAAATGAGGGAAAACACTTGACCCTTGAGACTCTGGGTTTGGCTAATTTCACTTGGCATAATGTCTTCCATTGCCATCCCTTTACCTTCAAAGGCCGTAATATTTTTTCCAATAGCTGGAATCATTGTTTCTTTCTTTTTTTTTTTTTTTAACAACTTTATTTAGTTTTTCACATGGCCTTAGTTGCTCCAACACTTAGTTGTGTATGTGGTGCTGGGGTTCGAACCCGGGTCCTCACGCTTGCCAGGCAAGTGCCGAAACCGCTGAGCCACCGCTCCAGCCCTGGAATCATTGTTTCTAATAGCTGACTAGAACACCATAGTATGTATGTGTGTGTGTGTGTGTGTGTGTGTGTGTGTGTATAATATATATATCTCACAGCTTTTGTACCCATTCATCCAGTGAAGGGTATTCCATAATTTATGAATATGAGTTGATTTATGAGTTGATTCCATAATTTATCTATTGTAAATTGAGCTGCTATGAACATTGATTTTTCTGTGTCACTGTAATGTGCTAATTCTAGCTCTTCTGGGAAAATACCAAGAAGAGGGATTAGCTGGGTTGTACAGTGGATCCATCCCTTTTTTTTTTTTTTTAACAGAAAAGGACAGTGAGAGAGGCAGAGAGAGAAAGAATCAATTTTATTTAGTTTTTCATGTGGCTTTCACTGCTCCAATACTTCATTGAGTATGTGGTGCTAGGGTTTGAACCCATGTACCTATGCTTGCCAGGCAAGTACCGTAACCGCTAAACCACTGCCCCAGCCCCGCAGACCTATTTTTTTGAGGAGTCTCCACGCTGCTTTCTAGTGCAGCTGTACCAATCCACAGTTCCACCAATAATGTGCTAGTGTTCCTATCTTTCCACAACTTCTCCAGCATTTGTTAATGTTTATTATATTCTTTATCTTTTCCAATCAGACTGGAGTGAGATAAAATCTTAATGTAGTTTTGATTTCCATTTCTCTGATTACTAGTGATTTAGAACACTTTCTCATGTATTCATTGGCTTGCTCAATTTCCTCTGTTGAGAAGTTTCTGTTTAGCTCTCTGGCCCATTTATAGATTAGATTGTGTTTTTAATATTAAGTTTTTAGAGTTCTTTAGATTGTGGATATTAGTCCCCTGTCGGAGCAATCACAGCCTATGATTATCTCTGATTCTGTAGGTTCTCTCATGACAATTTTGATCAATTCCTTGACTGAGCTAAAGCTTTTTAGCTTAATGGCATCCCACTCATTGATTCTTGACTTTAATTCTTTTGCTTTGGGAGTCTTGTTGCGAAAATCATTGCCTAATCTCATATGCTGGAGTGTTCTCCTAATTTTTTTTTCTAACAGTTGTATGGTAGCTGGTTTAATCCTGGATTTTTGATCCATTTCAATTTGATTTTAGATGAAGATAAAGATCTAATTTCTACTTGCTGCAAGTGGCTGTCCAGTTTGTCCAGCACCATTTGTTGAATAGGCTATCATTCAATGTTATATTTTGACTTCCTTGTCAAAGATCGGATGTTTAAAGATTTGTGGGTTTGTCTCAGAGTCTTCTACTCTAATCCTTTGGTTTTCATGCCTCTTTTGATACTAATACCATGCTGTTTTTGTTACTACAGCTCTATAGTATAATTTTAGATCTGGTATTGCAAAATTACCAATTTGAGGTGGAATATTCTATAGTTAAGTCCATTTGATTTATGGTTTTGTTCAAGCTGGATATCTCTCTCTTTTTTTCTTTGACGATCTGTCTATTGGTGATAGAGAAGTATTAAAGTCTCCCAGTATTATCATGTTGGGGTCCATAGGTGGTACTATGTCATGGAGTATTTTTTCCACATGCTTGGGAGCACGGTGTTTAGAGTGTAGATATTTACTATGGTTATATCTTCCTGATGTATTATTTCCTTTACTATGATGTAGTGGCCTTCTTTATCTCTTCTGATTAAATTTTACTTGAATTCAACTTTGTCAAATATAAGTATTGCAACACCAGCTTGCTTTCTTGCGCCATAAACTAGTATATTTTTTTATCCTAAAATAATACATCCATCAATCTTTAGATGTCTTTGGCTATCAGATGGATCTCCGGTAAGCAACGTATTGTTGGATTTTGTTTTTTGATCCAATCTGCTATTTGTGTCTTTTATTGGTGCATTGAGACCATTCACATCCAGTGTTAGGATTGTTATATGGTTGTGGTTCATAGTCATTGTGTTTTGTTACTGAGTTCTGTGCTGTCTTGGTTGTCTTTTTTTTTTTTTTAAGAGAGAGGGACAGTAAGAGAGAAACAGAGAAAGGGAATCAATTTTATTTAATTTTGCATATGACTTTCGTTGCTCCAACACTTAGTTGTACTGGTACTGGGGTTTGAACCCACGTCCTCGCACATGCCAGGCAAGAGCCATAACTGCTGAACCACTGCAATAGCCCTTTGGTTGTCTTTTGATAGCATATACTTTTATTGGATTTCCTCTGTTTGTGGGTTTTGAGGATTGTTTGCTTGCTCTTTTATCTGGAGTTTCTCTTTGAGAATTCTTTGTGATGCTGGTTTTCTGTTCATGAATCCTGCAAGTTTGATCTAATCATGAAATGTTCTTATTTCCCCTTTGAATTTAAAGCTGAGTTTGCTGGGTATAGTATTATCAGCTGCAGGTTGTGGTCATTCAGAGATTGAAATATCGCCTTTCAGGATCTTGCTTCTAGGGTCTGAGCTGAAAAGGCAGAGATGATCTTTATTGGTTTGCCTCTAAATGTGAGTAGGTGTTTCTCTCTCCCTCTCTTCCTCTCTCTCTCTCACTCATTCTCTCTCCCTCTTCAGAGAGAATCAATTTTATTTATTTTCCCATCTGGCTTTGATTTCTCTGACACTTAGTTGTGTATGTGGTGCTGGGACCTGAACCCAGGTCCTCACGCATGCCAGGCAAGTGCTCCAACTGCTGGACAACAGGTCCAGCCCCTGGCACTTCTCTCTTGACGCTTTTAATATTCTTTCCTTGATTCTCCTGTTATACCTTTTGAATATGATGTGTTTGAGTGAGCTTTTCATTTCATTAGGCCTATTGGGTGTCCTATACACTTCCTGGATAATCATATCTGACCCTATTCTAATATGGGAAATTTTTTCTTTAACTATTTCATTGAGAATGTTGTTTATGCCATTTGTTTGTGGGAATTTTTTTTTCAGGGCTGAGGACCAAACTCGGGGGCCTTGCGCATGCTAGGCAAGTGCTCTGCCATTAACCTAAATCCCCAACCCCCCATTTGTTTGTATTTTTTTTGTTTTTTTTTTTTTTTAAAGAGGGAGGGACAGTGAGAGAGACAGAGAAAGAGAGAAACAACTTTATTGAGTTTTTCACATGGCCTAAGTTGCTCCAACACTCAGTTGCGTACATGGTGCTGGGGTTTGAACCCAGGTCCTCGTGCTTGCCAGGCAAGCGCCGAAACCTCTGAGCCACCACTCCAGCCCCTTGTTTGTATTTTGATTTCTTCTTGTATCCCAATTATTCTTAAGTTGTTTCTTCTGATTTCATCCCAGACATTTTGAAAATTCTGTTCATGTTCTATGAGGTTTTTTTTTTTTCCCTTGTCATCCATGCACTCAAGCTTACTCAGTCTGTCCTTATTGTTAGAAATTCTTTCTTCAAGAACTGAGGTTCATGGCCTGGAGTGGTGGCTCGGCCATTATGGTGCTTGCCCAGCATGCGCAAGTACACGGGTTCAAACCTCAGCACCCACATACACAACTAAATGTCAGAGCAATGAAAGCTATGTAAAAAACTAAATAAAAATTGATTCTCTCTGTCTTTCTCTATATATATCCTTCTCTCTTTAAAAAAAAAAAAAAAACTGAGGTTCGGGGCTGGAGCAGTGGCTCAGCGGTTACGGCACCTGCCTGGCATGCATGAGTACGTGAGTTCAAACCCCAGCATCACATACACAACAACGTCTCAGAGCAACGAAAGCCATGTGAAAAACTAAATAAAATTGATTCTCTCTTTCTCTCTCTCTCTCTCTCTCTCACTGTCCCTCTCTCTCTTATTTTAATTGTTACTCTCTTTCTCTCTCTCATTGTCCTCTTTCTTTAAAAAAAAAAAAAGCAAAAAACTGAGGTTCTGGGGCTGGAGCGGTGGCTCCAGGTGAGTTCAAAACCCAGCATCACAAACACAACTAAGTGTTAGAGCTACAAAGGCCATATGAAAAACTAAATAAGATTGACTCCCTCTCTCTCTCTGTCTCTGTCCCTCTCTTTTAAAAAAAAAAAATAAGAACTAGGGTTCTGGGGCTGGAGCAGTGGCTCAACAGTTATGATGCTTGCCTGGCATGCACTAGGACCCAGGTTCAAACCTCATACCCCATACACAACTAAGTGTCAGAGTTCTGTTTTCTATAGAAGTTAGTCTGTTATGTAAATTCTTCCATTATTCCTCTGATACGATTTACTGAAGATTTTAGCTCTGTTACTTCTTTTTTCAGTATGTCTATTTCTTTGATAGTAGAGTTTTTCATCTCTTAAGTTTTCTCACTTGGTACCTTCATTAAATCTTCTTTTAGTTCATTGTTTCTTTTAGTAATCAGATCATTGATAGTTTTTCCTAGGTTTTCATCCCACTCCCTGCCAGTGGGCTCCTTGGTAATGGAATTGTGGGTTTGAGGCAAACCTTTTCTAGTTTGATTCCTCATTGTTGAAGAGCTGCTTCTTTGAATTGGGGTTTCCTGTGGGGAAGCAAGGCAAGTCTCCAGGTGTTTCTTCCTTGCAGGTCAACAGGTCGGGTCAGACACCACCCCTCTAATGACCATCTTCTTCCAGAAAGCTGTTTCTGCCTGGGGCCTTGTTTTACTGCACCTTTTGGATCTAGGCTCCAGGGCCCAGATCTGGAACCTGCTGGGAGCCTGGAACCTGGTGCAGTGGTGGGGGTACATCACTGTGCCCTCGGGTCCCAGAGGCACAGGGTGGGCAAGAATGGGCCTGCCTCTGCCTTTCACTGGGACCTGGGATCCTTGGTGGCAGGATGGGCCCAATTTAAGTGGACCTGATGGGTATGCATTGTGACTGGGTGGCTTCTGGTGGGAGAGCCACAGTCGGGATGTCCTGGGTGCCTGCTAGCCCTGGGCCAGAGGCCTGGACCTGCACAGCAGCTGGGTGGCTCTGGGCTGGGGTCCTCAGTTGGGATGTCTTTTAATGATTTCTTGAACATATGGTTCAAATCCCAGTCCTGCGATGGCAGCATGCAGCTCTAGTGTCTGGCAGCAGTGGCGGTGGCTGTGTGATATCAGACAGTGCCCAGAAGCTGCTGAAGGGTGTTGATCTCCCTCCAGATGGAAGTGGCCTGGTCAGTAAGCAGGCTGGGGGTAGTAGAGGTACCCAGACAGCCGCAGAGGACTCCTCCACATCACTACACTCTGCACTGGCCATGAGCCCCAGGGAGGGCCACTACTGGAACTCTATCTTCAAACAAAATTTTAAAAAGGACTCAGAGCTTGCCTAGCATATGCAATTCCCAGTACCAGAAAGAAAAAAAGAAAAAGAAAAAAAGATAGACAAAGAAACTTCTAGCACTAATAAATTATTGTAGAAGGATTACAGAATATAAAGTTCATATATATAATTCAGTTGCTAGGGGCTGGAGCAGTGGCTTAGTGGTTTCGGCACTTGCCTTACATGCATAAGGTCGTGAGTTCAAACCCCATCACCATGTACACAATGAAGCATTGGAGCAATGAAAACCACATGAAAGGAGCTGGAGTGGTGGCTCAGCAGTTGGAGTGCTTGCCTGGCATGCATCAGGACCTTTGTTCATACCCCAGCACCACATACACAACTGAGTGTTGGAGAAACAAAGGCCAGATGAAAAAATAAAATAAAATCAGTTTTAAAAAGAAAGAAAGAAAGAAAACCACATGAAAAACTAAATAAAATTGATTCTCTCTTTTTCTCACTGTCTCTATTTTTAAAAAGTTCAATTGCTAGTTGGTTTGGTGGTTCATGCCTACAATCCCAGCAACTCAGGAGGTTGACTCAGGAGGATCATACGTTCAGTGCCAGCCTCAGCAACTTAGTGAGACCCTGTCTCAAAATAAAAAATAAACAGGAGGGGGTATCATGCTTGCTTGGCATGTATAAGGTTCTCTCGTTCTTTCTCTCTCTCTCGCTCTTCCCTAACCCCCCCACTTAAAAAAAAAGAAAGAAAGAAAATAAAGAAGCAAGTCACAGATTGGGAGAAAATATTTGTAAAACACCTATCTGATAAAGAATTTATATCCAAAATATACAAAGAACTCAAAACTCAACAGTAAAAAAAACCTGACTTAAAAAAGGGCAGAAGATCTGAACAGACACCTTACCAAAGAAAATTTACAGAAAGCCATATGAAAATATGCTTAGTATCATATGTCATTAGGGAATTACAAATTAAAACAATGCGATGCCACTACATGTCTTCTAGAATGGCTAAAATTCAAAAGCTACACAAATGCTGGAGGGTACATAGAACAATGGGAATTCTCATTCATTCATTGCTGGCAGGAATGCGAAATGGCATAACCACTTTGGAAGGCAGTAGTTTCTTACAAAGCTAACCACAGTTTTACCATACAATCCAGCAGTACTCCAGAGTGTCTGCCCACTTAGTTGAAAACTTATGTTCCACACAAAATCCTACATACGAATATTTATAACAGGCTTGCTCCTGTTTGCTGAAAACTAAATGCAACTCAAGATGCCCTTTAATGGGGGAATATCCAGATAAGCAAACTTTGGTATTATTTAGTGGAGTATTATTCAGTGATAAAAAGAGTTGGGGCTGGAGCGGTGGCTCAGAGGTTTCAGTGCTTGCCTGGCAAGCACGAGGACCCAGGTTCAAACCCCAGCACCACGTACACAACTAAGTGTTGGAGCAACTAAGGCCATGTGAAAAACTAAAGTTGTTTCTGTCTTATTAAAAAAAAAAAAAAACATGAGTTGTTAGTGCTCAGCAGTGGAGCATTTGCCTGGCATGCACAAGGACCTGGGTTCAATCCCCTGCACCACATACACAACTAAGTGGAGGAAAACAAAACCAGATGAAAAAATTAAAAATTGTCTCTCTCTCTCTCTCTCTCTCTCTCTCAAAAGAAAAGAAATGAGTTGTCAAGCTACAAAAAGACATGGAGGAACTTTAAATGCACATTGCTAATCTGTGTTTCCAACTATATGACTTTTTATTTCAGTGCTACAGATTGAACCTAGGACCTTGTGCATGCTAAACAAATGCTTTACTCTAAACTATATCTCCAGTCCTATATGACATTTTTCAAAATGCAAACCCATAGAAATTAATAAATAACTCTCTTTACTTAGTAAAAGACCAGTGGTTACCAGACATCTTGGGGAGGGCAGGGAGAGGTGAATAGATGACACACAAGGATTTTCAGGGTGGGGAAGCTATTTTGTACAAAACTGTTATGGTGGATAAATGTTGTTATTGCAGTGCTGGGAGCTGAACCCAGGACCTCAACCCATGCTAGGCAAGCACTCTACCACTAAGCTACATGTATTTTATTTATTTATTTTTAAAGAGAGAGAGACAGTGAGAGAGAAAAACAGAGAAACAACTTTATTTAGTTTTTCACATGGCCTTTGTTGCTCCAACACTTAGTTGAGTAAGTGGTGCTGGGGTTTGAACCCAGGTCCTTGTGCTTCCCAGGCAAGCGCCGAAACCGCTGAGCCACTGCTCCAGCCCGTAAGATACATGTATTTTAAAGCAAGAAGAGTGAACCTAGTGTTTGTTCATTAATTACAACAAATGTATCACGTTAACACAAGATGTGGCTGGGGAAAAATGAGGTTGGGAGTGGAGGTAGATATATGGAACTCAATTCTATAAATCTAAAATTGTACTAAATAATGAAGTGTGTTAATTTTTTTTTTAAAGAAAGAGGGACAGTGAATGAGAGAGAGATAAAGAGAGAAGAAATTTTATTTAGTTTTTCGCATGGCTTTCATTGCTGTGACACTTTGTTGTGTACATGGGTGCTGGGGTTTGAACCTGTGTACTTGCGTATGACAGGCAAGCGCCGTAACCGCTGAGCCACCGCTCCAGCCCCGTGTGTTAATTTTTTTTTTTATTTTTTTTAGAGAAACTTTATTTTCACATGGCCTTAGTTGCTCCAACACTTAGCTGTGTACGTGGTGCTGGGATTTGAACCTGGGTCCTTGTGCTTGCCAGGCAAGCACCGAAACCACTGAGCCACCGCTCCAGCCCCCGTGTGTTAATTTTTTAAAGGCATAGATTCCCTTTTCCTTTTCAATTTAAGAGTTGAGTTAAAAGCCAAATAATACTTACACAATCATGTAATTCTGGAAAATGCACAGTCTGTTATGGGAGAAATATAAAAGAGTTAAAAGACTGGGGTGGGAGTGATTCTGGATTAGGATCAGGAGCATACCATATTGTTACTACATATGCATTTACGATTGTACAACAACACAGCTCCTCAATAAAATTTTTTTAAATTCTTTTTTTTTAAAGAGAGAAGGGACAGTGAAAGAGAGAAAGAGAGAATCAATTTTTTTAAATTTAGCTTCTCATTTGGCCTTCATTGCTCTAATGCTTCGTTGCGTACATGGTGCTGGGGTTCGAACCTGTGTACAAGCGCTGTAACCGCTGAGCCAATGCTCCAGCCCCAATAAAATATTTTTTAAAAAGACTCAGGTTAAAGCAGGTGTCAGAGAAGATTCCTAGCTCTTGATCTGCTGGGTTAAGGTACTTTGCAAGAAATATCCAAAGGAGAGCCATTTGTAAGGACTTTAGTGATTGTGAGGCTCCATGGCGATTTCAGAAACTTTGTCTATAGGTAAGGGTAATTTTAAATCATAGGCTCTAACACCTTGAGGAGAGACTGAAAGGTGTTTTGTTTTGTTTTTTTAAAGAGAGAGGAACAGTAAGAGAGAGAAAGAGAGAAACAACTTTATTTAGTTTTTCACATGGCCTTCGTTGCTCCAACACTTGTTGTGTATGTGGTGCTGGGGTTTGAACCCGGGTTCTCGTGCTTGCCAGGCAAGTGCTGAAACTGCTGAGCCACCCCTCCAGCCCCTGAAAGGTGATTTTAATGAGACTCTGGATCCCACATTCTTGTTTGCCAAAAGTGCCAGAAATTAACGTACCTTCAGCACAAAGCAGCTCAGAGCAACCCTAGGGAAGCTTTCTTCAGCCACATTACCAACAAGTACAAGATAATATTTTGGGTTGAGAGTCAACCTTTCATTATTTTCCAGTGCCATTTGAGATTAAACAAGTTGTTAGAAGCAGCTGAGTCCCCAGGGTTAGATTCTAAGGCCTTGGGACTCTCAGCCCTTTCTGCCAGTGTTGTGGCAGCCTGGAGCAGTGGTTGATGGCTTCTGTTTGTTTGTGTGTAATAGTCTTCCTTTGTTGGTCGAAAAAGACCTATTACACTCTACTCCATGCTTCTAGAAGAGCAGGATTGAGGCTTGACACATTTTGTTGCCTGGTTAAGTCTTTTCAATTCTCTCTGGAGTGCCATGGTAAAATCTTGCTTTAGAGCAGGGGTGGACAAATTGATTCAGCCTGCCTCCTGTTTTGTATAGCCTGAGTGTTGGAATGGCTTTACATTTTTTAAGTAGTTGAAAAAAAATCAAAAGAATAATAATGTTTTGTGACATATGAAAATTATATGAAATTCAAATTTCAGTGGAACACAGCCACATGGCATTTGTTTACAGATTTCCTTTGGTTGCTTTCTCACTGCAACAGCAGCGTTCGGAAGTCACGAACAAGATTGTGTGGGTTACAAAGCCAAAAATATTTACTACTGACTTCTAACAGGAAAAGTTTCCCTGCCCTTGCTTAAGAGCATTCAATGGCTCTCTAATGGTTTAAAGGAGTCAGGGCAACTCCTAACAGTGCCACAGCTTTAATAATTTGGAGGAAGCGACTAAGAAATACAACTTGAAGTATGATAGAAGGGAGAGGATAAAGTATTTTCCACTTCTCCTTAAGGCAGGAAGGATAACTGCCTTTTTTTTTTTTTTTTAAAGAAAGGGACAGTGACAGAGAGAGAGAATCAATTTTATTTAGTTTTTCATGTGGCTCTCGGTGCTCCGACACTTCGTTGTGTACTTGGTACTAGAGTTTGAACCTGCTTCTTCGCGCATGCCAGACAAGCACGTAACCACTGAGCCACCTCTCGAGCTCCAATAACTGCCTTTTTTAAAAAAACATTTTATTGTAATTTAGATTTTTTTAAGAGGAAAAGACAGTGAGATAGAGAGACAGAGAATCAATATTGATTGAGTTTTTCATGTGACTTTCGTTGCTCTGATATTAGTTGTAGACGTGAGTGCTGGGGTTTGAACCCATGTACTTGCCCATGCCAGGCAAGTGCCGTAACCACCAAGCCACTGCTCCAGCTCCAATAACTGCTTTTTGATACATAAAAATATATCATAGGGGGGCTGGAGCGGTGGCTCAGTGGTTTTGGCGCTTGCCTGGCAAGCACAAGGACCCAGGTTCGAACCCCAGCACCACGTACACAACTAAGTGTTAGAGCAACTAAGGCCATGTGAAAAACTAAATAAAGTTGTTTCTCTCTGTCTCTGTCTCTCTCTCTGTCCCTCTATCTTAAAAAAAAAAAATATATATATATATATATATATATCATAGGGTCCAAGCATGGTGGCACATGCCCATAATCCCAATGACTCAGGAGGCTGAGGCAGGAGGATCACAAGTTCAAAGCCAACCTCAGCAACTTAGCGAGGCTTTAAGCAATTTTTGAGACCCTGTCTCAAAATAAAAATAAAAAGGTCTGGGGAGGGGCTGGAGCAGTGACTTGGCGATTACGGCGCTTGCCCGGCATCCGCAAGCACATGGGTAAATAAAAATTGATTTTCTTTCTCTCTCTCTCTCTCTCACTCACTGTCCTTCTCTCTTAAAAAAAAAAAAAAGCGGGGTGGTCTGGGGATGTGGCTAAGTAGTTAAGCACCTCTGGGTTCAATCCTTGACACACACAAAAAAAAAAAATCATAGGGCTAGGGGTGTGCCTTGATGGTAGACTGCTTGCCTAGCATGTGGTAAGACCCTGGGTTTGATCCATAGTACCAGGAAAAAAAATGGTCATGTTTTTCCAAAGTATATTCATGTTATTACTAAACTCCATTTAACATTATTATCATTGTTTTGTATTTAAATTTAACATAATTTAAAGCAAAGTAACTTCCATCATTTCCATATTTGTTCATTTAAAGAGAGAGGGAAAAATGGTGAGATAGAAAGAACAAATCAATTTTATTTATTTTTCCATCCAATTAGGTATTGTTTCTCCAATACTTAGTTATGTATGTGGTGTTGGGGTTCAATCCCAGGCACTCTAAGCCACCGCTCCATATTTAAAGTAGAGGACATTGGGGCTGGAGTGGTGGCTCAGTGGTTACAGTGCTTACCTAGCATGCGGGAGGACCCGGGTTCAAACCTAAGCACCACATATACAACTAAGTGTCAGAAAAAGAAACAAAACCCAGATGAAAAAATAAAGTTGATTCTTTCTCTCTCTCTCTCTCTCTTTAAAAAAATAATAGAGAACGTCAAGTGAGGTGGATCTCAAACTCCTTTTAAAATAAGATAGGCATCTCATTATTTCCATAATGCTGCTCAGATGCACTGTCCCTGCTAGGGACCAGAAAGAGCAGCCATGGGTTGGGGATTTAGCTCAGTGGCAGAGCGCTTGCCTAGCACTCGCAAAGCCCTGAGTTCGGTCCTCAGCCCTGAAAAAAAAAAAAAGAAAAAGAAGAAAAGAGCAGCTGTGGTGGGAAACCACAGGTATGCAGACTCCTTATTTTTTCAGTTTCATCCCCTCTTAGACCTCAGCTCTAGCTATCAATAGAAAACCACTTGTCCTGTCACCTTGCCTACCCTCTGGTGGAGAAATACTGAGAAATGAAATGGCCAAAAGGTGGCAGCAGGAGGGAGGATGAGCAGAAGCAAGAGGTGAAACAAAGGATCCTCCCTTCTGTATCTGCAGGAGCCAGAGTTGCCTGAACTTCCATCAAGAAAAAAACTTTTCCTTTTCCTTTAGGTCTTCCTCCCACAACCAAATGGGAATTTCAAAGCACCTGCTGAGACATGTGGAGGGGCTTTGCCTAAAGCATTATTCTGAGTGCCACGGACCTTACAATAGTTTTATGACTTAATTTTTGAAGGTCTTTATTGTTTTAAAACCGTCAGAAGTACTATGAGTGTTTAACTTTCTCTGTTACCTTCTGGCTAAAGACCAGAAATTTTTTTTTATTGATTATTAGTTTGTTTATATATTTTAAAAACTGTAAGGAAAGAGATGAATGGAGGAAAGAAAGGAGATCAGCTGCTCAACAGTAACAGGTTTATTCGGGAGAAACCTGTGGAGGGGGCCCAGTGAAGTCTGGTACCCACCTGCCACTTACAGCCTGGGGTAGATATAGAGGGAATGAAGGGGGAAGGGGGCCAAGGTTCAAGTTTTCTGGTTAAAACAGCAGGTAAAGTATGATTTCTCTGATAAGGGCTCAGAGTCAATAGGTTGCCATAAGGGCCCAAGTCAGTAGATTTTGAAACAGTGAGTAGGGGTTTGCTGTCTGGCTCACATGAGTGATTTCTGGTAATTTTCCATATCCATCATTCCAGACTCTGAAGGGATATAATGAGTCTGGTGGATGATAACAAGTTCTTATTCAGTTAGTGCATAAACAGACATAAGTATTAATTCTGCCTAGGAAGAAGATTCCCTGGTTATAATTGAAGCAGCCAGAGAGGTGATAGGGGATAACTTGCTTTAGTAGGAGGCAGGGTCATAGGGAAATTTTCACAGGGAATGTGGTGGGCGGCCACGGTGGACTTGGAAAAACTTCTGTTCAGAAGGAAACAGAGTCC
The DNA here is from genome assembly GCA_004027875.1 of Aplodontia rufa. Classification (NCBI taxonomy): domain Eukaryota; kingdom Metazoa; phylum Chordata; class Mammalia; order Rodentia; family Aplodontiidae; genus Aplodontia; species Aplodontia rufa. The sequence goes on from PVKS010028449.1 coordinate 15,030, forward strand.
TGTGTGGAAAAACTGGGAGGATTAGGGAAGAGTCTGCAGAAGAGCATGCCACCAACAGAGCACATTTGTGGGATCACCAGAAACTAGTTTGTTTCTGTGACTGTTTCACTTGCCTTTTATGTATGTATGTATGGATTGATGGATTTATTTATTTATAGTGGGATTGAACCCAGCTTGCTCTACCCCTGAGCTACATTCCCAGCACCCCCACCCCAGGATTTTTCTTTTCTTTTTTTTTAAACAGGATCTTGATCAAACTTGCAGTCCTCACTGGGATTATAGGTGGTGCCACCAGGCCTGGACTAATGTGGTCCTTTTCTTAAGAAATAAAGGGGGCAATTGTTTTATAGACTCAAACCTAGTATTATTTAGTGATTTTTAAATTTCATGAAAGTTACTTAAGTAAACTGCTAAATAAGAGGAAGAATTTTTGTGCAGTTTGGGAAAATCCATCTTTTGAATCTGATGTGTAGAAACATTTCCTGTGAAGCTTCATGTCGGAACAATAAATAACAAATGATTATTGATCAGAAATGAAAGCATTCTCATTAGCCTTCAGCCTCTGGGCTCAGCAATATTTGGTCATCTTCTCTACTATTGAAACTATCTTTCTACTCCTCATCTTCCTGTCCCTACTGCTGGGTTTTTTTTTGTTGTTGTTGTTGTTTTTGTTTTTGTTTGTTGTTGTTTAAGAGAGAGGAAAAGAGAATCAGGTTTTTTTTTTCATCTGGCCTTTGTTTCTCGGACATTTAGGTGTGTAGGCCACGTGGCGCCGGGATTGAAACCCAGGCCCTTGCGCTTTAACCACTGAGCCACAGTTCCAGCCCCTCCCTACTGCTTTTTATCATATCAGATGATCTCCCCCTCCCTGCCTTTATTCAGATCCTTTGCTCCTAGAACATCTTTGCCCTGCTCTGTAATTCCTGTCTTGCTAAGTGATCTGCATACCACCTTCCAGACAGTCCTCTGAGCCTAAAACACTCTCTCAGCAATCACCTGGCCCTCCTTGCTCCCTCATATCTTCTTGAACTATTGCTTTGGTGAAGATTGCCCTAATCCGCTGTGTACTCCCAAATAATTGTAGTTAAGCCTTGTATATTGAGGTGCACTCTCCCATTGCCTTCCTTCTTTCTACATCTGTGTTTATACCAAGCCTGCTTCCTTTAAAATGTGATTTAGTATGGAACACAGTAGTATACACATGTAATCCCAGCAATTCAGGAGGCTGAAGCACGAGGATTGCAAGTCTGTACAAGTTTGAGACCAGCCCAGGCAATTCAGTAAGACCCTGTCTCAAAATAAAATTTTAAAAGGGGGTGGGGATGTAGCTCTGTGGTAGAGCATCTCTGGGTTCAATCCCCAATTCTATAAGAAAAAAATGTGAGTGCATAGCGTGCACACAGCCCTAGGATCAATACCCAGTACCGCAAAATAGATTAATGAATGAATTAATCATGAACTCCACTGGTATAAACTGAACTATTACCATGTTCTGCATAATTGCATATGAGACAATCAGCATGACGTTTTGGGTATCTGGTGTACAGAACTCTGATGCATATGTTGACATTGAGTCAGTAATATTAACAGCAATAATAATATGGGCCTCCAGAAAAATATATTGAAATCAAATATCTTCATCCTTTCTCCCATGATTCTCCAAGGAGAAACATAGGCCATTCTTTTTCTGTTTTCTTTAAAGAGAGAGAGAGGGACTGGAGTGGTTGTTCTGCCCTTGCCTGGCATGTGGGGTTTGAACCCCAGCACCATGTACACAATAAAGTATCAGAACAACGAAAGCCACATGAATAAGTAAATAAAGTTGATTCTCTTTCTCTCTCTCACTGTCCCTGTCTTTTTTTGAAAAAAAGAAAAAGAAAGTGTGAGAATCAATTTTATTGTTTCATCTGGTTTTTGTTTTTCTGACACTTAGTTATGTCCATGGTGCTGGGGATTGAACTCAGGTCCTCATGCATGCCAGGCAAGTGCTCTACTGCTGAGCCACCTAGCCAGCCCCATGTAGGCTGTTCTTTTTTTTTTTTCAGGGCTGAGGATTGAACTGGGGTGGGGGGGGCCTTGCGCATCCTACGCAAGCACTCTGCCACTGAGCTAAATCCCCAACCAAGTAGGCTGTTTTTGTTTTTGTTTTAAAGAGAGAAGGACAGTGAGAGAGAGAGAGACAGAGAGAATCAATTTTAATTGAGTTTTTCGCATGGCTTTTGTTGCTCTGACACTTAGTTGTGTAGGTGGGTGCTGGGGTTTGAACCCGTATACTTGTGCATGCCAGGCAAGCGCCATAACCGCCAAGCCACTGCTCCAGCCCCATGTAGGCTGTTCTTTAAAAAAAAAAAAAAAAAAAGGGGGCTGGAGCCGTGGCTCAGTGGTTTCGGCGCTTGCCTGGCAAGCACAAGGACCCGGGTTCAAACCCCAGCACCACGTGCACAACTGAGTGTTAGAGCAACTAAGGCCATGTGAAAAACTAAATAAAGTTGTTTCTCTCTTTAAAAAAAAAAAAAAAGACTGAGCGTGGTTCCTGATATTTTATTTACCAGTAGTGACTAAATGAGAACTTAATAAGCAAAGGAATTTTAATTTTTTTTCCAAATTTAGCACAGTATTTGATTTGCATACAGAAATGTGTATTGCATGGCAGTATATCAATTGTTATAATTTAAGCATGTAATAATTAGAATGGAGGATTGGGGTTTGTTTTTTTTTTTTAAGAGAGAGAGGGAGAATAAGCAAAAAAGGGAGAATCAATTTTATTTAATTTTTCATCTGGTTTTTTGTTGCTGTGACACTACATGTGTATGTGGCGCTGGAGTTCGAACCTTCACCCTCGCACATGCCAGGCAAGCGCTGTAACTGCTGAGCTACTGCTCCAGCCCAGAAGATTGGTTTTTTTTGTTTTTTTTTTTTTAAGAGAGAGGGACAGTGAGAGAGACACAACTTTATTTAGTTTTTCACATGGCCTTAGTTGCTCCAACACTCAGTTGTGTACGTGGTGCTGGGGTTTGAACCTGGGTCCTTGTGCTTGCAGGCAAGCGCCGAAACCGCTGAGCCACCGCTCCAGCCCCAGAAGATTGGTTTTTGTTTTTAATTGAATATGCTCTTTTAAAAAGAGTGTTTCCATTATATCATTAGTTTAATAACAATTTAAAAATTTTTAAAGAATGTTTGAAAAATTGATAATTTTTAGATTAACAACTATGAAAACTAATCATTTAATTATAAAAAGACTACAAAATTATATCTCTAATTTTCTTTTATAATTTTCATATGAAGAAGGATTAGAAGGGAACTTTCTTGGGGGCTGGAGCGGTGGCTCAGTGGTTACAGCACTTGCCTGGCATGCATAAGTACACGGGTTCAAACCCCAGCACCCACATACACAACTAAGCATCAGAGCAATGAAAGCCTTGTGAAAAACTCAATAAAAATTGATTCTCTCTCTCTCTTTAAAAAAAAAAGAAAGTTCCCTTTTTTTTTTTTAAAGAGAGAGGGACAGTGAGAGAGAGAAACAACTTTATTTAGTTTTTCACATGGCCTTAGTTGCTCCAACACTTAGTTGTGCACGTGGTGCTGGGGTTTGAACCCGGGTCCTCCTACTTGCCAGGCAAGCACCGAAACTGCTGAGCCACCGCTCCAGCCCTAGAAGGGAACTTTCTATAGGAAATTAAAATGGTTAATTGTTGAGCTGCAGTTATAGGTGATTTTTCTTTGCTTTTTGTCTTATTTTATTTCCCTTATTAACATCAGGTGTTAATTGATGCAATAACTAAAGTTCAGTCATGGGGGCACCTGGGGATTTTTAGTTTTATGATGAATCTCAGGATTTCTCTTTCTTCTGGCAAAACCTTTGGCATTACTGTTTCAGTCTTGACATCCAAGCAGCCTGGGAAGATCTGAATGAGAGATCACTGTGTCTTCTATCTTAGCCCCTGAAGTCCAGTATATAGTTAACTTTACAAATGGTACTTTTCAAGTGATGATACTTGAGGAATGTGGAATTGCAAATGCCTTAAAACAGCATCACTTCCATTCTTACCATTTGGAACACAGCACCACAGCATGGTTAAAGGCAACCATGGACTTCACTGTCAGGTGTGCTTGAGTTTGAGTTACATCCCCAGAGCCTTTTTACTTTTTTTTTTTTTTTTTTAAGAGAGGAAAGAGAGAACCAGTTTTATTTAGTTTTTCACATGGCTTTTGTTACTCCAACACTTCGTTACGTATGTGGTGCTGGGGTTTGAACCCACGTATTCACACATGCTAGGCAAACGCTGTAACTGCTGAGCCATCACTCCAGCCCCTTTACTTTTTATTTTTAGGCAGGGTCTCACTGAGTTAATGAGAGTCTTGCTAAGTTGCTGAAGCTGGACTTGAACTTGCAGTCCTCCTGCCTCAGCCTCCTGACTCACCAAGATTATAGGCATGTGCCACTGTGCTTGGCTGGGCTTATATTTCTTTATGTATCAAATGGGAAAATAATGAAGTCTTATTTCATACAGTTGTTTGATGGACTACTGGAGTAGATCTAGGAAGAATGGCTAGTGATGTATGAAAGGCCCACTAAAGGTATCTATTCTTATCCCACTTGGCTTTCCTGATTTCCTAGGCCTAGGAGCTTTGCTGGAGGTATTTTCTGGGATCCTCAATTAACTAGTTTATCTGTTTGTTTTGCTTCCATGGATGAAGTGGCAGTTGCCAGCTGATTTCTGTATGTCGTGCTCATCTGAAAGCTGCTGATTGGGGCGCATGTGCGCCTTTCCTAGAGCTCACCCCATCGTTTTCCGTCTCATTGAAATAACCTTCTTCTTTTGCTTTACAGATATATGTAATTGACAGTGCAGACAGAAAAAGATTTGAAGAGACGGGTCAGGTAAGTAATGCTTCTGTTGAGATATTTCCCAAATAGCTGGGTATTCATTAATCTACCTTGTAAATGAGGGAGAGTGAGGGAGTTATTTTTTGTTTAACCTTTACAGTTCAAACAAGATGGTCATTCTGGCAAGCCGGCAGAAATATCAGCTGTCCAAAAAGAATTTCATTAAGAGTCCCTTAAGCAATTTTTAAAATTTAAGCCTTTTAACTTTAGTCAAATTGAATATACAAGATATAAACAATTGGAACTTAGCACCATGCCTAAAAGCCCTTCTAGTCTCTTCTCAGGCCATGTGTAAATGAACCCAGAGGAACAATATACTTATCGTTTCTATTTACATTTTTCTTTGTTTCCTTAAAGAGAGAGGGACAGTGAAAGAGAGAATCAATTTTATTTAGTTTTTCATGTGGCTTTCGTTGCTATAACACTTCATTGTGTATGTGGTACTGGGGTTCGAACCCATGTCCTCATGCATGCCAGGTAAGCGCCAGAGCCCTATTTACATTTTTCAATACCTTCCAAGGATAACTGACAAATTCAAAGGGATGGGAAGAAACAAACAAAAGCCAAAACTAAGCTTCTCTTGTTTTTAATCCAGGAGATAAACCTTGAACCCAAATATGGCTTGAAATGCTACTTACATGTCACATGATTACATGATGTGATTTGTGTACATTATTTTAGAAAGAAGTGGGCATAGACTGTTTCATCCAAAGTAAATTCACCAACTGAAGAAGCAAGGGGTGGAATGGACCTCTTTGGAGAAGTATGCTTAGATATTACAGCCTGAACTACTATAACATGCAGACCTCCAAAGGCAGTAGTCCCCATATTTATGTCCCTTTTTCTTGGAAAATAGATTGAGAACTTTCCAGACTCCTGGAAACAAACCATCTCCCCTCCATACTCTGATGATTTCTGGGTCATCGCTCAGGCGAACCAAGGCTACACATGAGCATGGAGGTGGAGGGGATCCTCTGTATTCATCTGCCTTTTGAGCCATCCAGTTCCCTTTGAAAGCCCTAATGTTTGAAGTAGCTAATGTGTGGGTCTAATGGGAAAGAGGTGGGGCCTCTCATTGAACTAAGTATCCACCCTCTTTTGTACTTAACTGCAGACAGAATCAACATAACAGATTAGACAACAGCCTATAACCTAAAATCCAGGGACCTTGCCAGCTAGACCAATAAAATTACCTTGAGATGTGTTTGATGAAATGTAATGCATGTGCGTGCATGTTTTGGAGACAGACATTGATGAAACAATTATCTCTAATTGTTATCTCCAGTTTTCTGTTCATTCATGTGTTTATGTGTGTATACACATGCACACACACACACATGTAAGCATGTGTTAAAAGTTGTTTGCAGGAGTATTGAAGTGGTGGCTTGGTGGTTAAGGTGCTTGCCCAGCATGCACAAGTACATGGGTTCAAACCCCAGCACCCACATACACAACTAAGTGTCAGAGCAACGAAAGCCGTATGAAAAACTCCATAAAAATTGCTTGCAGGCCAGAGCACTGGCTCAGTGGTTACAGCACTTGCCTGACATGCACAAACACAGGGCCTTACACATGCTAGTCTAGATGGAAAAATAAAACTGATTCTCTTTCTTTCCCTCATTCTCTCTCACTGTCTCTTAAAAAAAAAAATTGTTTGCAGATTGTGGGTAGTAGAGCTCCTACTCAACATATGCATTTTTCCTTAGAAAAAAATTTTAGAAGTTGGATAAGTTTTAAATCTCTAGCCAATTGTTTCTCAAGGTATGATCTGTCAGTCACCTATAGCAGAATCACTGGGGAGTTTGTTAAAAATGCAGATTTTTCCTAAGCACTAGCTCGGATTTCCACAGTTAGAATCCTTCAGTTAGACCCAGGAATCTGCTAGGGCATTTTCCTAGCTCAAGCCTGAGAATCACTGCCCTTGAAAGCTGCTAGTTGATCAGCTTAACTGGTTCATATTTTGCAGTTAAAAGTGCATGTTTAGGGGCTGGAGAGGTGGCTCTGCATTTACAGCCCTTGCCTGGCATGCGCAAGGACGCAAGTTTTAACCACAGCACCATGTATACAAAATGAAGTGTCAGAGCAACGAAAGCCACATGAAAAACTAAATAAAAGTGATTCTCTCTTCTCTTTCTCTCTCACTGTCCCTCCCTCTTAAAAAAAAAAAGTGCATGCTTAATTATCATAGATTTCATCCTTTCTTCTTCTCCCTTCCCAAAATGATACAGGAACTAGCTGAATTACTGGAGGAAGAAAAGCTGAGCTGTGTTCCAGTGCTCATCTTTGCTAATAAGCAGGATTTGCTCACAGCGGCCCCTGCCTCTGAAATTGCAGAAGGACTGAATCTGCACACCATCCGCGACCGAGTCTGGCAGATCCAGTCTTGCTCAGCTCTCACAGGAGAGGGCGTTCAGGTGAGGCTGTAGGAAGGCTTGGTCTCCTGGCAACATGGCCGTCAACCAAGGTGTACTGTCTTATTGGTTGGGTTGACCTAGATAGAAAAAGATATGAAATAAATAGCCTTTGATTAGCCGATGAACCATTTTAGGATGTGAAGGGTGTGGAGGCGGTTGGATCTTTTCTAGTTAGCAATCAGATACCATGAAGATAAACCACCTCACACGTGCAACAAGCTTTCCCCATTCGGTAAGAGGCAGGAACAGAGGATTGTGAAGATTCTTTTTAACTCTAGAAATCTTTGATGGTTGGGTTTAGGTTCTGTGTTGTGTCTAATATTATACATGATGAAAACCCTGTCCTCCCAGCTGTGAGGAATCATACAATGATAGTTATCCTTAAAGTCTCTGTGCTGCTTCTCCGGTCCTCTCCCCTGCCCTCAGTGTTGGTGTCTGTTTCCTGCTTCCGCAGAATGAAAGCCCCGTGCTTTGTACTAAGGAATTGTATACCAGGAAGACAGGCTCCCTCTCATTTAATATCAATTTAGGGCAGCACATAGTTATATCCCAGACACTCAAGAGGCTGTATCTTGCAAGAGTGATAAGCAATTTAGCTCTCATGCTCAGCAGCCTCAAATCAGTTGATAGACTCAGGTCAGCCTCCAGGATTACTTAGTCTGAAACCTCAGTATCCCCCACAGGCTTCATTTTAAATATGTTGTGTACCTGCCAGGAGGTATCAGAGTGCTGTGAGGACTGGATCACAGTGCTCGAGGAAGCTGAGGGGATTCGCCACATCTAAAGAAGTCGTATCTCCTCTCACTGTTGTAGGGCACATGTCTCTGGTGGAATGACCAGTTTGGTTCTCTCCGAACTTGGTGTTGGGATGCAAACCTGCTTTGACTCTGGCTGGTATTCTCTGGGCTCTTTCCATTTCCCTTCTAATACTCTTCATGACTGTCTTCTAAGACTTTTTTTTTAATTTTGTTTATTTTGTTCAGTTTTTTTAGTACCAAGTATTGAACTCAGGGGTGCTTACACACTGAGCCACATCCCCAGCCCTTTTTATTTTTTATTTTATTTTATTTTTTTTAAAAGAGGGAGACAGCGAGAAAGAGAGAGAATCTCGCTGCTCCAACACTTCATTGTGTACGTGGTGCTGGAGTTTGAACTGGCGTTCTCGTGCATGCCAGGCAACTGCTGCAACCGCCAAGTCCCCGCTCCAGTCCCTTATTTTTTATTTTGAGACAGTGTCTCATTAAGTTGCTTTTATGTCCTCAGTAAGTTGCTGAGGCTGGCTTTGAACTTGTGATCCTCCTGCCTCAGCCTCCCAAGTTGCAGGGATTACAGGTGTGAGCCACCATGACCAGCAGTTTTTTTTCTTTTTTTAAGAGAAGGACTGAGAGAGAGAGAACTTTCATTGCTCCAACACTTCATTGTGTACATAGTTCTGGGGTTCAAACACATCCTCACACATGCCAAACAAGCACTGTAACTGCTGAGCCACCACTCCAGCCCCAATCTCCTCAGACTTTTGATACTGATTTGTCTTAAAATGGCCTGGCTGCTTTCTTCCCAAGCAAATAACCACTTTGTAGAATTATTTCAGTCCTGTAATGTTTGCTGCCTGTTTTTTATTTGTTTGTTTTGTTCTTGTTTTTCCTTTTTTCACAAATAACAGCCAAGGGCAATCCAGTCAGCACAAAGGAGGTGCCCCTCCAAAGACCGCTGACACTTGCACCCCAGAGGCTCTCCATGCACATGGATGTGTTGAGGGGTGCTCTGTAGTGGCCAGACATTACCTCAGCTGCAACCCCAAAATGGATTCAGGAACTATGTGGGTCTATGTGGGGCTTGGGGGAATTGACTTTTTGGTTTATTGGGGTTTTTTTTGTTGTTGTTTTAGTTTTGTTTATTTCATTTATTTCTTCCCAGATTCTGATTATAATTTCTTGCTGATCATTATATAAATGTATATAAAGTTAAATGAAAGAGTGAGAGCTGGGGATGTAGCTCAGTGGTAGAGCACCTGCCTAGCATATTTAAGGCCCTGGGCTACAAGCACTGCAAGTGGGAAAAAATGTGAAAAATTTCTTCTTCTCCCCGCATCCTCCTCCATACAGGAACTACCACTAATTGTATTATTTTCTAGAGCATTCTTTATAAAAATTGCTATCACATTGGTCATTTGTGTGTGTATGCATGCATATCCGATTTAAAATTAAGTAGATTTTTCAGCAGCTGGTCCAACAGGTATACTACAACCTAGGATATTTTTGTATGGGTGAACTTCGATTTTTTTTTTTTTTTTTGAGAGAGGGACAGTAAAAGAAAGAATCAACCTTATTCAGCTTTTTTCTTTTTCATGTGGTTTTCATCACTCTGACACTTAGTTGTGTATGTGGTGCTGGGGTTCGAACTGGTGTCCTCGTGCATGCCAGGCAAGCGCTGTAACCACTGAGCCAGCACTCCTGCCCAGAACTTGGATAATTTTAACTTTCTAGTTTCAACCCACTTTTTAAAAACTCAGGTTTTAAAAATAAAAACCCAGGTTTTGCCTAGCACATTTCTCTCCAGTTGTGCGTAGGCAATATTTTGTTGTTTTGTTTTGTTTGTTTGTTTCAGAGAGAAAGAATCAACTTTGTTTAGCTTTTCATGTGGCTTTCGTTGCTCCAACATTTTGTTGTGTACGTGGTCCTGGGGTTCCAACCTGCATCCTCATGCCTACCAATCAAGTGCTGTAACTGCTGAGCCACCACTCCAACCCCCATAGGCAGGTTTTCATAAAGCCTGGGACTGTTTTGATGAAGATGCACCCCAGATGCTGGCAGTTTTCTTTCCTGCGTGTGGTGTTGGGGCGGAACCCAGGTCTTGCACACGTTAGGCAAGCACACTTATCACTGAGCTGCACCCCCAAGCCATTTGCAGCTTGCTTGTGTTTCTATACACCTCTCTCCAGCAAGAGGGCTTTAGCTGCCTAAATGGTTCAAAACACAAACTTAGAAAGTTGAGATCATCCTGAGATTGGGAGCTATAAAGATGGGGCTAGATGCTACACCTTGGACAGAGGGCTAATATCCAGAATATATAAAGAACTAAAGAAACTAAACATCAAAATCACAAATAATCCAATCAATAAATGGGCTACAGATCTTAAAAGAAACTTCTCACCAGGGGAAGTCCAGAAAGCCCATAAATATATGAGAAAATGCTCTGCAACATTAGTTATAAGGGAAATGCAAATCAAAACTTCAATGAGATACCACCTCACTCCTGTTAGAGTGGCAAAAATGAAAAATTTTTGCCAGCAACAGATGCTGGAGGGGCTGTAGGAAAAGAGGAACACTGTTACACTGTTGGTGGGACTGCAAACTGGTTCAGCCACTATGGAAAGCAGTGTGGAGAATCCTCAAAAAATTAAGGATGGAACCACCTTATGACCCAGCTATCCCACTCCTGGGAATTTTCCCAAAAGAGTTAGAATCAGCATATTATAGTGATGTGGCTTCATCAATGTTTATAGCAGCTCAATTTACTATAGCTAGATTATGGAACCAACCCAGATGCCCTTCACTCGACAAGTGGATACAAAAACTTTGGTACATATATACAATGGAATACTACTCTGCCACTAGAGAAGATGATATTATGACTTTTTTTTTTTAAGAGAGAGGGACAGTGAGAGAGAGAGAGAAAGAGAGAAACAATTTTATTGAGTTTTTCACATGGCCTTCATTGCTCCAACACTCAGTTGTGTACGTGGTGCTGGGGTTTGAACCTGGGTCCTCGTGCTTGCCAGGCAAGTGCTGAAACCACTGAGCCACCGCTCCAGCCCCGATATTATGACTTTTGATGTCAAATGGATGGAGATTGAAAGAATTATGCTAAGTGAAGTATCCCAATCTCAGAGACTCAAGGGCTGAATGGTTTCTCTCATCTGTGGAAGCTAGAATACATCGGGAAGCAGTATGTTAGACGGCTAAACTAATAATAACTTCAAATTATATGATTCTCAACGCAACAAGGAGATGACTCCCTAGGATACTTGGAGGCATAGGCTGGGGGACAGGGTGGGGGGAGGGCTTAGGAAGAACACC
>PVKS010028450.1:0-26413 GCA_004027875.1 Aplodontia rufa
AAAAAAAAAAAAAAAAAAAAATCTGAAGGTGAGCCAAATGTGACCCATGGGTCATCTGCTAACTCCTACCAAGTGTCAATAAAATATACTATTAAACATAAATATTTCTAAAGTAATCCGTTTCAAATAATTATGTCATGTATTATTGTATAATTTATACATATTAATATCCAAAATTACGGTACCTTTTCTCTGGTATCACTTTCAACTTGCTCATCTTGAGTTACTTCATTTCACCATTGCAGATAATCTACAAGAAAATGTTAATGATATTAAACACTTAAACAATCCTTTTTTCTATACATTAGATGTCATAAAAGCCATACAACTGAAAGACTGTATTATGGGCAACACAATCTTACACTGGACATCAAAAAAGAATTAGCCTTATGTACTTCAGAGTGCAATGTGTGACTATTAAAATATCTAAAATCAAACTGGAAAACATTATCCAAATCATGGAGCCACAAGAAAGCAGAAACTACCAGGGGCAGTGGCACAAACCTGTAATCCCGGCAACTCAGAAAGCTAAGACAGGAGGATAACAAGTCCAAGGTCAGCCTCATTAATTTAGCGAGACTCTGAACAACTTGAGAGAGATACTGCCTTAAAACAAACAAAAAAAATTTTTAAAAAGGGATGGGGATATAATTCAATGGTAGAGTGCTTGGGTTCAATCCTCAGATCAACAACACAATGCAGAAACCAAGCACAACACAGTTTATGATCCCAATGTAAAGATTTCTTTTGAGACAGTTCAAATTATCAATCTTTTTCTAAATTCCTCCTTAAAGTCCACTATTCAAGAGTAACCCTCTACTGGTAAATATGTGTGGTTATCTCTATATGAGAACTTTTTAAATTAATAATAAATTGTTCAGATGGGAGTAAAAACTTGTGTAACATTATCTTATTAATGTACTTATTACACATTTTTCTACAGTCAACAGTTTTCATCTTCAGGAAGTATTCTTTATTTACTTTAAACATGTTTATATCTTGATTCACACAATTTTTATAACTTCAGATTTACTCTGCAACTATTCACCTAAAAATACCTTCAATGTTTTTTAATTTTATATACCATTGCTTACTGAAGTAGAATTTTGCAGCATCACTAAACAATGAATCACTGTGAATCTAACAACTTGATCAAGCTCATGCAATATTTAGTAATGCTGCATTTAAAGGAAAACAAAATATACAAAATTACTTATCAGATTTAGAAGATACAAGAATTCTGAATGTTTTTCTTCAAAAACAGACTTTTCAACAAAATAACTCAAAAAAGTTTTTTACATTCTCATTAACTCAAATTAAAAAAAAAAATGCATAGGGGGCTGAAGAGGTGGCTCAGTGGTAAAGCATTTGCCTGGCATGCATGAAGACCTGGGTTCGATCCCCAGTACCACATATACAACTAAGTGGAGGAAAAACAAAACCAGATGAAAAAATAAAAATTAATTCTCTCCAAAAAAAAAAAAAGAAGAAAAAAACTTTTAAAACTTTTTAAAAAAGGAAATATATATTTAAAACTATGCAAAAAAAACTTACATGGGCTGTTTTTAAAGTCAATGAGAAATTTTTAAATTGCTAACTCTCTCTTTCCTCCTTTTTTTTTAAGTGACTATGGAGTCAAATTAACTTTTTCTAATTTTCTAATTAAGAATCATTATATATGTAAAAAGAACTTAACAGAAAGTTGTTTCTACTTGGTGAGTTGAATGACTTTCTCTAAAACGATATGAAAAGTTCACTGTGAATTTTATTAGTTGAAAAGATTAATGTTGGGTACTTCTACCATAGTCAACTGTATTTCAACAGTTCTGAAATGATTCAAACTTGCAGTTCATAATAAAATGTTTATCCACAGTCATTGCTCTCCTCTCCCTCCTGGGACTAAATTAAAATAAAAAGTAAAGAAATAAAGTTATGTTTAAGCCCACAGCAACAAGAAAGGATACTAACGGGGAAAGGTGAATGAATACTCTGCCCAAAAGAACCCAGGAAACTGGAAACCCAGAGACTCAGAAATGCCAAAGTTAAGTTAAACTTACCCTTTGCAAATATCATCCTACCTCCTCCATACCTCCATGCCCCACCCCTGTGGAAAATGATCAATACCCAAGTGTCCAACCCTGACAAATAATCTTTACTAAAAGAACTGATCACCTCAAAGAATCCTGTTTTCTAGAATTTAAGAATAGCCAGGAAAAAGGCCAGCTCTCAGCCTCATACCCTGAGGCCAAACCAGCGTGTTCCTTATGCTCTGCTTTTTATTGCTGAAATCTGAAGGCGGAGCACTTCAAAGAAAAGGAAAACCTTTCTGTTGTGAAGGTTTATGTTCATTACAGTATGGTGTAATGGAAAAAGCAGATACCTAGAAGCAGAAGTGATACATTTCACTAAGTTTGTGTCTTTGCCAAACAAAATGAAAGGGGGCAAAGAAGCTGAGCGTGCATGCCAAGGAATAACTATAATTGACAACAGAAGTTAGGTATAATCTACTTTTTCCCCCTTTGTTGGATCATTTCCATCACCAAAAAATCATGGTGTTTCTTCTGTGTCTTAAGGGGGAAAAAATTTTCATGCTTCCATTCTCCAATCCAGCTACTGTCCCATTTCTCTCCCATTACTCTCTCCTGAGCTCAAAAAATTATTTACACACTGTCAGGTCCTCCTCTTTCCATACTCTCTTACATACATTTCAATCAAGCTTTCCCCTTCCCACTCCATCAACACTGCTCTTGTTAGTAACCAATGACCTATATATCACTCTATCAAATCGTCAATTACCAGTTATCTTACTTGTTCTCTCAGCAGCATTTGATACAGCTGACCATGCCCTCTCCTTGGAAATACTTTCTTCATTTGGCCATATTGTTTTTTGCCCACCTCACTGGAAATTTCTAAGTTACCTTTCCTGGAAGAATCAGGGCTCAGTTCTTTCTTGTCCACTTCTAACTACAGTCTCTTACTTAGTGATCACATCTAGTTTCATGACTACTCGAACATTTGCACTTGATCTCTAATAATATCACAAACTTAACAAACCACTGATCTGATATTCCCTTCTAAGCATGTTCTAGCCAAGCTTCCTTCATCTGATTAAAAGACAATTCTGTATCTGTTCAATTGCTCAAAACCTTGACTTCATCCTTGTCTCCTATCTTATAACCCATATCCAACCATCAGGAAGTCCCGATAATTTTACTTTCAAAATATATCCAAAATCCTTTCACTTCACTATCTACAAGCACTGTCCTATCACAGTTGTCACCTTTGCACCACCCTATGGTGGGTGTATTCTCAACATTAACATCTTGACTGATCCTTTCAAAATCTTGGGGAAAAGAAAAAAAAAAAAAAAACAACCACCATATGTGGAAAATTTGTCAGCACTCTACCTAAACCCTGTAGTGCTCACCTCCATGATCGCATCGTCTACCTACCACTCTACTCACTCTATGGATGGCCTGGCTGGGCTTCCTACCTTTCTTCCAACATATCAGGCACACTCTCACCTTAGTGCATTTGCTCAAGCTGTTGCCTCAGCCTGGAATGTTCTACCAGATATCCCAGTGACTAACTCTTATCACTTCCTTTGCTCAAGGATCACCTTTTCAATAGGACTCATCCCAAGCATCCTATTTAATACTGTAAACCACCTCTAGACCCTCACATACCCATCATCTCTTGCCTACTTTGTCTTCTCCCAGAGCACTTACTGCCTTCCAATGCGGGGTGATTCAAAAATAGCTGAAATCTTGCTAGAGTCTGGATGCTAGTGTCCCTACCCCCCAACACACACACACATACACACACACACACAATTCATATACTAACATCGTTATTAACCACAAAGATAATACCATGAGGCAGTAGAGCCTTTGGGAGGTAATTAGATCATTCAGGTAAAGCCCTCAGAAAAGATAATGTCCTTATAAAAGAAATTCCTGAGAGTTTGCTTTTGCCCCTTCCACCACTGGAGGACACAGCAAGGAGGAGTCATCCATAAACCAGGAAACAGGCCCTCACCAGATATAGAATCTACTAGTGCCTCGATCATGGGCTTCTCAGACTCCAGAATTGTGAGATTTAAAAATATATATATTTTGTTTATAACCTACCTAGCTTATGGAATTTTGTCTTAGCAGCCCAAATGTAGTAATACAATTTTCAAAAATTGTTATTACTGATTGGTTGTATAAGAACATGTTGTCAAACTCAATTTTTAAGGAAACAATTTCTATAAACTTACAAATGTTCAATATATTTTGTCATCATACCACATACATCAATTTTGTAATCTAATTTATCCCAGAACCTTAGCAGTTTATCACCCCCCAAAACTACAAAAACAAACCACAATCAATTCCTTTATTTCCTTAAGGTTAATCAATTCCTTTATTTCCTTAAGGTTCTAAGAAAAAAAGTGACAGAAATCTATATCGTAATATATCCATGGAAGAATTCACATGATGTAATATCTAGTAGTTTAGTGATTATTTCTTGACTCTTTAATCATCTTGTAAACTTGTTATCTCTCTTCACTAGAAGAGGGCAGAGATCTTTGTTTTGCTCACTAAAATGTCTCTACTGTGCTTAGAACAGTGCAACACATTACAGTTGCTAAGTAAATTTTTGAATGATAAATGGATGCTTTTAAATTTTTCCTTTAAGAAATGTTACTACACAAATAAGAAAAATTTCCATTTTTAAAATCAAATAATATGGTAGATGTGGTATGTTGGTATACTACATATACCCCAATGGAGCACTTTCCTGTAGTACAGGGGAAAAAATCATTTCCCGGACTTGTGCAGCAAGAGTTTCAGATGATGTAAGTTCACCAATCTCAAAATTTAGGAGAGATTTAGAAGATGGAACATCAGGTAAAGGTTGCCTGATTCTATAGGCAAGCACAGATGTAGACAGACTTGTGTAGTTTGTCTAAATAGTGTATGCAGAAGGTCCAGAGTTTAGTCTAAGGTTTTTCAACCTGGCATTCCCAATTTAAAACAAAAAAAAATATTTTTTAATTTTTGTGCAACAAGCAATGGCAGTATACACAATAAATAGAAATCAGCCATAAGGAAGAATGCACAGTAGGATTATGCCCACTTGATAGAGGTAACCTTTGTAACTGGAGGTTGTGTTACACAGGAGTTACAGATGACAGGGCCATGATTCCCCCAACAAGATTTCCTGACAAATCTAAGTCACTTTCAAACAATTGTTTCTACAGTCCTCTAACCAGCAACCAGGTTCAGGAGCTGCGAACTCCTCCCCAAAGCTTTCCTGCAAACTTCTGCATGTGCAATATGCCTGAGCTTGACTGATACATGACCTTGTTGGAGTGACAGAAGTAAGCAACTTTACCATCTTTTGCAAACCAATCACAGACCAAGCCAAAGCACATGAGCAGATCACCTGTCAAGTGCAAACCCCAGTGCCAAGAACAAAAAACTGACAAGATGTGCAGAAATCCTGGGATGGCATGTAATAGCTGCCTGCACAAGCCTGCCTTTTTTGTGTATATAAACTGTACTTATCATGACCTCAGAGAACCAGTCTGGGACTGCTACCCTGTGCACTATCTTCTCTGTGCTGGAATACAAGTCCCACAAAAGCCTCATTCAATGGTGCTGCTTGCCTCTTTGGGATTTCTAACTAGAGTTAAGCAAAAGAATTCTCAATGAGCTAGTAACACCAAAATGAGCTGCACTTTACCTTTTCCTGACTTCTATCACAAATTGAGCAAAAGAACCCCAGGCTAATTGGTAAGAGGAGGGTACTAAGCTGATGAACAACAGCCTCTCTCTCTCTCAAATTTCCTCCCTTGACCTTCCTTATGCAATGCTAACTGCTTTATAAAAACAAATAAGCTCTACAAGTGTAATAGAAAATTGGAGGGAAATTTTAATTCTAATGAAAAAATATTCATGCTTTGCAACTCAGTCACCCCCCTAATTTCAATGCTCTCCTACAAACTGAACATCCATAATCCAAAAATCCAAAATTTTTCAGTGGCAGAATTTCAGATTTTAGGGTATTTATAATTTTGGATTTTCAGATTATAGATGTTTAAACAGTAAGTGTCTATATAAATATTTCAAAATCAAAAAAAGTACAAACAACTATGCCATGAAAACTTTTGCATGTGTGAGTATGGGAGAGTATGTGTGTGTATGAGAGAGGGAGAGCGCTACTGTGTGTGTGTGAGGAGAGAGAGAGAGAGAGAGAGATTCTCATTTGTCTGTTATGCCCTCTGTCTTAAATATTAACATCAATATTTTACAATGCTTGATAATCCGAAGCGGCAATTTTTGAGGAAAAATTCAACAGACAATTCTGGTAAGTTAGTAATGGACTGTATCTTGTGAATTATTTCATTGCACTAATACCATAAAAAAACACATTTTTAAAAGTCCATCCTTACTATGCAAACTATTTAATGGGTTTTTATTCACAGTGATCACCCCATTTTACACTCCCACCAACAAAACACAAGGATTCCAATTCCACCACATCTTCACCAACACTTCTTATTTTATGACTGTACCCATTTTAGCAGATGTGAAGTAATATGGTTTCAATTTGCATTTCCCTAATGACTAATACTGTTAAGCATCTTTGTGCTTATTGGCCATTTATAAATCTTTCAAGGAATGTCTATTAAATTCCTTACACCCATTTTTTAAATGGATTATTTTTATATCCAGCAATTCCACCCCTAGGTATTCCAAAAGTAACTGACCACAGAGACACTGACAGATAACCTTACACTAATGTTCACAGCAGCATTATTCACATGTCTGCCAACAGATATACAGATGAATGGTACAAACAAAATGGTATATTTTTAGAATGGAATATCATTCAGCCATAAAAAGACATGAGTTCTGACATATCTAAAACATAGATGAACCTTGAAACCACTACCCTAAGTAAATTAAAGATCTATGAGTAAAATCTGAAACTGCAAAACACCTAGAGGAAAACAAACATAGGAGAAAAGTTTCTTAACACTTGTCCTGGCAATGATTTTTTGATAGGATACCAAAAACAGGAAACGAAAGCAAAATAAGTTGGTATACATTAAATTTTAAAACTTGCGCATAGCGAAGTAAACAACCAAAAAATGAAAAGGCAGCCTATTGACTGGGAGAAAATATTTACCAACCATAAGGGGTTAATACAAAGTATTCAAGGAGGTAACAACTCAATAGCCAAAAACTAACAGTAACAACCTAATTGTTTTTTTTAAAGAGAGAGGGACAGTGTGTGTGAGAGAGAGAGAGAGAGAGAGAGAGAAAGAGAGAATCAATTTTATTTTTCATGTGACCCTCACTACTCCAACACTTGCTGTGTACATGATGCTGGGGTTCAAACCCACATCCTCAAATTTGCCAGGCAAGCACCGTATCTGCTGAGCCACTGCTAGAACCCCAACAACCTAAAAAAACTGGTAAAAGAATAGGCATTTCTCCAAAGACAGAAAATGGTCAACAGGTTTATAAAAAGGTATTCAATGCTATTTATCAGAGAAATTCAAACCACCATGATATAACCTCATACTCATTAAGATTGGCTATTATCAAAAGGACAAGAGACCACCACATTATTTCATGTTTCTACCAAGATATAAAGAATGAGAGAGACTGGGTGGTCTAGCCACTAATAGGAACAGCTGGTGCAGAACATTAATAACAGGCCCACTGTGGTCATCTAGCAAATACAGCAGGAGGTTCCTGATTACCACAGCATCCCCATGGCTATAATTTTCAGATTTTGAAACTGTGTGGTTCCACAAACAAAGCTTTAAAGGCAATTTCACAACTAGATATTGCTTTTGAATTAAATAAATGACAATACCTTAGTTATCTAGTTCTGTGATAATGTTTTGGAAGTTGTTCCTTAAAGCTCAACCTAGGATCTCTTTCTTCAGATTTCCCAATGATTCTATAAGCCACTTAACACCTGTGCCAGATATTGATTTACTACCCCCTCATCTCTAACTATACCCTTTTTGTCAGTTCTGTGAAAATGGATTTGTGTCCTTTTAATATTTTTTTCTTTGCCAGGTGTCATGATGTTAAACTTTGTCAGTAGAGGGCACTGGAAAGACATTGCAGGGAAAGAGATTTAACTTCCTGGTTCCAGCATGCAAGCAGGCAAGTACTTTCCAGGGGCCTACTCCTGTACCAAGGATAACTTCTCCACCATCTGGCTCCTGTAACGCATACAGCTTCACCAACAAAATCCCAGTCAGTTTTGTAGCAGAGTGCCTCTGGTGAGACACTACCCTATGAACATAATTCCCTTGGACCCTGAAGGGCAGATAATAAAAAATTCCACTAAAAACTCATCATAGCTTTCAACTTCAACAATGACCCTTTTCAAAGAAGTCTACATCTAACAGGTAGAGAAGAACTCTACCTTAGCCCAGGGGGTAGTCACTGCTCCTTATTCCTATAACCTTTAAAATTATCTTTACTTCTCACTCAAAACTCTCTCATTTATCCAGTCCCCAGTTATAGTCAATAATTCTTTATATTCTTTCCCTGTTAAATTACTGAGTGGCTTCTGTCCCCTAATTGAGCCCATACTAGTACATCCCAACAAGGTTTTAAACTATTTAGTAGCCAATAGTAAATACTCTAGGTTGTGGGTTTTTTTGTTTTGCTTTGTTTTTCATCTTTTAACTGGTTCATGTTGGTTATACATGACATTAGGATTCATTTTGACATAATTATAATGCATCAAATATAATTTCTCTAATTCAGTCCCCAATACTTACTTACCCTTCCCCTCCTTTCCTCCCTCCCCATATCCCTTTCCTCTACTCAACTGATCTTTCTGCTATTTATTTAGTTGTTTTTTACTTCTAATTAGTGTCTTGTGGATATACATAATGGTGAGATTCACTGTAGTATATTCATATATGTATATAGGAAAGTAAGGTCAGATTCATAATTTCACTTTTATTTCCTTATCCCATCCCTCTTACCTCCCCAACAATCCCTTTACTCTCTCCACTGATCTTTCTTCTATTTTGATGCCTCCTGCCCCATCCCCTGCCATCTCTTTTCTCTCTCTCTTTTTTTTTTTTTTTCATTATTTTACCAAAGCTTCCACATATCACAGAAAACATTTTGACTTTTTGGGTCTAGCTTATTTCACTTAGCATGATAGTCTTCATTTCCATCCATTTACTAGCAAA
Organism: Aplodontia rufa; assembly: GCA_004027875.1. Classification (NCBI taxonomy): domain Eukaryota; kingdom Metazoa; phylum Chordata; class Mammalia; order Rodentia; family Aplodontiidae; genus Aplodontia; species Aplodontia rufa. Next base: position 9,227 of record PVKS010028450.1, read on the forward strand.
TGATATAAATTCATTCTTCTTTAGAGCTGAGTTATACCCCATTGTGTATATTTACCACATTTTCTTTATCCACTCATCTGTTGAAGGGCACCTAGAATGGTTTCATAGCTTGGTTATCGTGAATTGTGCTGCTATAAACATTAGTGTGAACATATCCCTATAATATGCTGATTTTAGATCTTTTATAAATCCTATTTTGAAGGTAGAATTGATTCTTTTTCTACAACTGAAACTTCTGTTTTCTTTTTAAATAAAAGATTTGGACAGAGGGCAGAGGATGGCAAAACACTAGCCTCAGAAATGAGATAAAGCTGTGACATTAATTTTTTTTAATTTGGAAGTGATACTAATCACACATTGCCAAAGTTAAGATCTGCTACTAACAATTATATTCTTAGATTGGCCTATTAAATACTTTAATATCTTTCTTGTTATGCCTAACCTCTATTTTCCAAAACCCTACTGAAAAAGCTTACATATCACTTTACAATCATTAGAACAGTTGTATAAGAAAAGACATATAATAACAAGGGTTAGCCAGAAAGTGGAGATACTGCAATCCTTATAGTTTGCTGGCAAGAATGTAAAACAGCGTAGCTCCTTTGAAAACAGTCTAGCAGTGCCTCAAAAGGCTAAACACAAAGCGATCATATCACTCAGCTATTCCATTTGAAGTATAGACACTAAAAAAAAAATGTTAACTTATGTTCACACAAAACACCTGAACATTAAGAGCAACATTATTCATAATAGACAAAAAGAAGAAACAACCCAAACGTACATCCTCCAAAGAATGGATAAATAAAACATGGTATATCCTTACAATGCAGTGATATAAATAAATGGAGTACTGATACACACTACCTGAATGAAACCTGAAACCATATTATGAAGAGAAGACAGACAAAAAAAGACCATGTCATTACATGATTCAATTTATATGAAACATGCAGAATAGATAAATCTATAGAAACAGGAAGTGGGTGAGTAGTTGTCTAAGACAAGGGAAAACAAGCTTTAGGTAATACCTAAAGCTGGGTGTGGTGGTGCACACCTGTAATCCCAGAGACTCTGGAAGCTGAGGCACAAGGATCACAAGTTAAAAGCCAATCTCAGCAAATTAACCAGGCCCTAAGCAACTTAGCAAAACCCTGTCTCAAATAAAATGTAAAAAGAGCTAGGGATGTGGCCCAATGAATAAGCACCCCTGGGTTCAATCCCTGGTACCAAAAAAAAAAAAAAAAAAAGTAATACTAAAGGGATCAGTAAATTGTTGTAAGATTGACTGTGGTGATGGTCACATAATTCTGTAAATATGTTAAAGGCATATTTAGTATGGGTAAATTGCATGGTATACAAGTCATATCACAATGAAACCTTTTTTAAAAATAGTGTATTAACTCAAAAAACTTAATATCAAAAACACAAACAATTCAATCAATAAATGGACCAGACAGTTAAACTTCTCAACAGATGAAACTGAGCAAGCCAATAAATACATAAGAAAGTGTTCTAAATCACTAGTAATCAAAGAAATGCACATCAAAACTACATTAAGATTTCACCATACTCTAGTCAGATTGGCAAAGATGAAGAATATAAACAATAACAGCTGGATGGGTTGCAGGAAGATAGGAACGCTAGCACACTGTTGGCAGAACTGTAAACTGGCACAGCCACTCTGGAAAACAGTATGGAGAATCCTCAAAAAATTAGGGATGGATCCACCATAAGAACCAGCTATCCCTCGTCTGGGTGTTTTCCCAGAAGAGCTAGAATCAGCACATTACAGTAACATAGCAAAATCAATGTTCACAGCACTTCAATTTATAATAGCTAAATTATGGAACCAACCCAGATGTCCATCACTGGATGAATGGATCCAAAAGCTGTGGTATATATACACAATGAAGTTCTACTAAGCTATTAGAAACAATAATATTATAGCCTTTTAAAGTAAATGGATGGCAATGGAAGAAATTATGCTGAGTGAAATTAGTCAAACCCATAGACTGAAGGATCAAATGTTTTCCCTCATTTGTGAAGGCTAGAACAAAACCCAAGCTTGGTTTGTGAAAGGTCATGCTCATGTACTAGAATCACCAAAGTCTAAACAACACATAATCTAGGGGAACCATAGATATGTAGTGGGGGAGAGTGGAGGGAGGGGCAAGGGAGGGATGATAGGGAAGGACCTAGAGGGGGAATCAACAATGTAGCTTACTCTTTACTCTTCCAAGAAGCCAAATAAGCCAAATAATACTTATGCAATCATATATATTGGGGGGGGACATAAAAAGAGATTTATTTATGGCTCTTATAGGGAACATACAGAAAAGAGACTGGGATGTAAAATGTGGGGGTGATTCTGGATTAGGATCAGGGCATATCATATTACTACATATGCATTTATGATTGTATAACTCCTCAATAAAATTTTAAAAAGAAATTTTAAGAAGAAATAATGTATCTAGAAGCTTTCATTCCTAAATTAAGGTTAGGGACTTGTGCTACCTCAGTGTCTGAAGCAAAACCACAGAGCCACCTGGGCCTTTAGAGATGTACTTCTGTGTTATTTAGCCAACAGAGGTAAAAAGCTGGTGAAACCTCCATACTTTCACAGAACAATCCACAGCACACACTTCCCAGTTAGCAGGTTTGACTTTTGTGTACTTAAGGGTGGCTTATATTGGAATTAAATGTGATAATCTGATGTTAGCAGAAAATCATGAAAGCATATCAACCTGCTTTAGCTAACCTACACCCAAGAAGAAAAAAAAATCTAGCAATTTTGCCAAATCTAGTGCAAAATAAGTGTAAACTTTTAAATCTTCTGAATTTGAGGTTATCTTCATGTTTTCAACTAGAGCTAGTTTCAGAGCACACACAGGAACCTAAGAATTAAAACTATTCTGACTGAAGTCTGAAATTAAGCTAATCAGCCAGCCTGTAGAACAAATGTGTATGCTTTTAAACTATACACACAGAGAGAGAGAGAGAGAGAGAGATAATATATGCTTATTTAACAAATATATATGTATATATATATATATATATATATATATATATATATACACACACACATATAATCATCTTGCTATGTTATCCAGTGGCTTTGAACTACTGGGTTCAAGCAATTCTCCTGCCTCAGTCACCTGATTAGCTACAGACGTATATCACTATGCCTGGCCCTAAACTTTTTAAGTCAGAAAACTGGTTTACAAAAAAAAAAGGAAGGAAAGAAAGAAGAGAAGAAAGTATACTAGCTCACACTGGAAAATTATTGAACTAAATCTTTCAAATACAACCTCAGGAAAGATAAGTCCCTTTTGATTTTCCTTGCTTAAACCGTTTGGTCCAGTTCCCATTCCACCAGAACGACTTCACCATTTTACTCTCATCTGTTTACAAATGGATGTACCTGCAAGATATCAAGACACAAAAGGTTTCCATTGTTTAGACTTGTGTGAAACATTATTCTAATGAACAGTGATAACCTTTACTGTTAAATACTAGAGTTGCTTTTGTTGAAGCGATTGTGGGCAACTGAGGTAAACAGTGCAGCTGAAGATTTAAGTAGATGGTTCCAGCAGGGAGGACAGAAAAAAAAAAAGTACACTGAAAAGGCAATATCTTTTGTCAGTTTCTGTAAATGTTTCAAGGAAATCACTTGAGGAACACATGCAAAAGTCACTATTTCTCCACACTGACCAGGTTATGTAATAGGAACCTGCAAATCCTGATAATTTAATAAGAAATGTCAGGAAGAAGATGCCACACCACTGGCAACATTATCAAAGGAAAAGAGAAATTCTGAGGGAGAGAGGTTATTATCTAACTATAGCCTAAATGAAAGAGTAATAACATACTAGCAACAGCAGAGAGAAATTATTACCTCAGCCTACTATTTAAATTAAGACAAAAGCACCCATATTAGAGATGGTTTATGTTAGTTTTGGGGGGTTTTTTGTTAACAGGCATTAGGAATTGAACCCAGGGACACTTACCACTGACCAACATTCCCAGCCCTCCCTCCCTTTTTTTTTTTTTTTTTTTTTTTAAATTTTGAGACATAGTCTCCTCTCAATTGTTTAGGGCCTCAATGAATTGCTGAGCCTGGCCTCCAATTTTTGATCCTCTTGCCTCAACCTCCTGAGTCACTGGGCATGCCACCACACCCATGCCCAGATGGATATGGTTTTCGTTATTTTAACCTTATCTAAATTATTATATTAAGGTATACTTTTCATCTAGTTTCCTTCCTCTTGTAACAGTCAATCACTGTGTTATGAATGTTTTAGCCCAGGCTGCAAACAGGCAAATTAATTTCACCTATACTATTGTCATTAATTCTATGAAAAAGAGTAAACCTATAAAAAGCTTACATCTTATACCTTTCATGATCATGCATCCTCAATAAAACCAAACAAGATTGGACAGTTCACACACTAGTGCACAAAAGATATGCAGACACATATAAAAGGTCTAATTTGTTTTGGCATGACATTTTAATTTTACTACAAATAAATGGGATCTTATTATTTGGGGATCACAATCTCATTATTCCTCAGTTAAGTAATTTCCTTAAAATATTTTCCCCCAACCCAAATTTCAACTATTTTTAGACTTTTTAAAAGCCTAATTTTCTAAGTCTACATATCGGTGATAGATAAGATTAAAATTCCTACCTTGAAACAAACATGTTCTTTGCTTCTAACATATGACACTGACCTTAAACAAGTGAACTTTTTTAAGGAAAATACCATAACCTAAAGTCAGTTCTCACTAATATACCAATAAAAATCAAAATATATAGGATGCAAGAAACAAAAACAAAAAAGAGGCAGTAAGGCATATAGTAAAACAACAGAAATAAGTCCTACTTTATCAATTACTTTAAATGTAAATGAATGAAATCTGTCAATCAAAAGACAGACATTTGCAGGACAGATAATAAAAAAAAATGATCCAACTTTTTACTGTTTGCAAAAGAATGAACTCAAATCCAAAGGTACAAATGAGTTTAAAGTAAAACAGAAAACCATATTTGTGCAAATAGTAATCAAAAGAGGGGGAATGTTTATAATATTAATTATATTAATATATTAATATTATTATTAATATCAGACAAGAAAGACTTCAAATTTAAAAAGGTTTAAAGTTTTAACTTCTGGCAATGTTATTCCTCTTCGCTGTAGACAGACTAGAGGTGCTAATCACCTCTCTCCCTGAAAATTTCTCACTTTTCCTTTAATGTTTCCAATGGTGTGGCATCTTCATAGCAAAATTTAAACAAGAGACAAAATGTATATTAATACAGGATTCAACAGACTAATAAAATATAACCATTATAAAATGAACATACCAAAAAACAGACTGTCAAGAGCAAAAATTGACAAAATTAAAGAGAAAAATAAACAGTTGTCAAATAATATTTGGAGACCTCAATAACCTACTCCTATTAAGGACAGAACAACTAGACATAATAAGCCAATCAGATCTAACAGATACATATAGAACACTGTACCCAACAACAGAACACACATTTTTCTCAAATGCAAAGGGGACATCTCCTATTATGCCATATATAAGGACATGAAGTAAATACAATAGATATTTATCATCCAATCTTCTCTAACCCCAAAATAAGAAATTTAGAAATTAGTAAGAAAAGAAAAACTGGAAAATTCACAAATTTGTGGAAATTAAATCACTGGATCAAGCAAGGAATCACAAGGGAACTACTTAAAGATGAACCAAAGCAAAATCATCACATATCAAAATACGAAATTCAGCAAAATTAGAGGGAAATTTTTAGTTAGAAACAATTACATTAAAAAGAAAAAAGATCTCAAATCAACCATCTCACTTCACATCTTAAGAATCAGAAAAGAAAAAATAAATCCAAAGCTAGCAGAAAAAAGGAGAACATAAAGACCAGGGTAGAAATAAAGAAAAGAGAGTCTAGGGTAAGAGTCAAAAGTCAATAAAAAAATAGGGTTCTTCAAAATAATTAACAAATTTGACAAACCATTAGCAGGATTTTTTTTGTCTCAAAATTATTAGTTAGAAATATAGACAGAAATAGCACTATGGATTGTACAGAAAAAAAATTATTGCCCAGTGCATTAGCACATGCCTGGCCTGTAATCCCCGAGGATCAGGAAGCTGAGCCAGGAGGAGGATTACAAGTTCAAAGCCAACCTCAGCAATTCAGTGAGGCCCTAAACAACTCAGCAAGAACCTGTCTCAAAATAAAAAAATAGAAAGGAAATGGGGATGCAGCTCAGTGCCCCTGAGTTCAAACCCTGGTACCAAAAAACAAGAGAGAGAATGTTCATGAATAATCAATAAATAGTTAAGTTTATTAAATCTCAGCCCTTAAAGGTATGTCTCTTACTATTCTACATGGCAAAATGAGAAGTATGCACAAATGTTTCTGCCTCATAGTGAATTACAATGGTACATGGCTGTTTCATGGCAAAGTAGTTCTAAAACTAAACTGAGAGTTTGAATTTAGGCTCTTTTTTCATGAAACATCATTTTGAAAGAGTATTTAAAAGATTATGGTTACCCATCAATTAAAAAAATATGGAAAAAAAAAAGATTACTGTTACCAAGTTTGGGTTTCTGGCAAAAAAACTTCTCATAAATAAAGTGAAACTGTCACTTCAAGGAAACAAGTAGCAGTCATATTTATTGCCAATGATAAAACTTCAGCAATCTAGGGGCTGGAGTGGTGGCTCTGCGGTTATGGCGCTTGCCCAGCATGCACAAGTACACAGGTTCAAACCCCAACACCCACATACACAACTAAGTGTCAGAGCAACGAAAGCCATGTGAAAAACTCAATAAAAAATTGATTCTCTCTCTCTCTCTCTCTCTCTCTCTCTGTCCTTCTCTCTTTAAAAAAAACACAAAAACAAAAAAACAAACTTCAGCATTCTAACAAATATCAAAACTGTTAAAACCCATATCCACCATCATGTTTCAACTTAGACAGCTTGCCAGCAATTTGTTTCTGATAAAATGGGCAGCAATATTAACAAATGTGACTTTCTTTGTTATTGTATAATGAAATATGCCAATATTTGGAAGATGTGCATAACTCACTGAACTATTATTTACAAATGACCAAGGAATGATGTCACAAAGTCTGGCATGAGTATTCACTGACCAATATTTATAAATGGTCAAAGGATGATGTTAACAGATTTGGGTGTGGATATAAGGTTGACTCAGGGTTCAGACTAATGGATTTTAATCTAATAGGGTAAAAAAAAAAATTCAATGATTTCAAATTCCACACAGCAACAAACCCTCAATAAAGTAACTTATTGAGTTTTTAGGGTTTTTTTTTTTTTTTTTGGTTTTGTTTTTAAAGAGAAGGAGAGAGTAAAAGGAAAAAGAAAGTCAATTTTATTATTTTTCCATCTGGCCATTGTTTCTCCAATACTTAGTTGTGTATGCGGTGCTGGAGTTCGAACCTGGGTCCTCTCACATGCCAGGCAAGCACTCCAACCGCTGAGTCACGCCTACAGTACACTTGTTGAGTTTTGATGGAATGCCAACCATGAATATCCACAAATGCCTGAAAAAAAAAAGCAATTAAAAAATGTCCCTTCCTGGGGCTGGAGCAGTTAGTGGCTCAGCGGTTTCGGAGCTTGCCAGGCAAGCAAGAGGACCCAGGTTCAAACCCCAGCACCACGTACACAATTAAGCGTTGGAGCAACAAAGGCCATATGAAATAAAGTTGTTTCTCTTTCTCTGTCTCTCACTGTCCCTCTCTCTTTAAAAAAAAAAAAAAAAAGTCCCTTCCTTTTCAACTATTAACCATAGTTAACATGGATCATATGGAGCTGTTCATATACATACATCAATCTAAACACACTGTAATACTGAACGCAAAAGAAGATATGAAAATCTAGCTGCATGCAGTAAACTAGATATTAACAGTTTATAAAAAACAATGAGGCTGGGGGTGTGGCTCAGTAATAGCATTTGAGAGGCTAGCGGATGAGGCACCCTGGGTTCAATCCACAGCACTAAAAAGAAAAAAAAGAAGAAAGATTTACAAAAATGTAAAACAATTCCATCCCTCTCATACTAAAGATTTAATCTACAAAAACTTTCTGGAGTTCCTCAACAACTTTTTAAACATGTAAGATTCCAGAGATCAAAAGTTTAGAACATCTAAGAACAAAATATTAACACAGGTTGATTATCCTTAATTCTATAAAATCAAAATCTAAACCCTAAGTGGAACCCTAAGTGGAAAATTGACACCTTGACATCATTTAACAGGCTGCAGTCAAAATGAGGAGCAGTAAAAATATTTAAAATTACCTTCATTAAGAATATATGCACATCACATTGTTACTTTTTATGCATTTGATTGTACAAAAACCCAATTCCTTAACAAAAAAAAAAACAAAATTACCTTCAGACTATGTGTATAAAGTATATATGAAACATATATGAATGCCATGTTTAGATTTAGGTACCATCCCCAAATTATTGCATTAGGTATATGCTAATATTCCAAAAATAAGAAAAAAAATATGAAACACCTCTGCCCCCCAAGCTTGTTGAATAAGAGATGTTCCACCTGTATCGGTTCCTCACAAACCAAGAACAAGCACATAAAATCATTAACTATTAATGGGGGGGGGGGTTGTAGAGGGGTAGGGGACACACCACAGACGAATGGGACAGGACACATAACAGACTGTCCTAGAAAACTTGCATGGAAGCTGAAAATGAATACAATGTCGAACCAAAACTTCACTCTATGCAACATCGTTAAAGAAGAGAACGAAACAAATAATGCTCAGATAAAAGTGATTTTGAATATCCTGGAAACACCATGCAATAGTACCCATTAATATTTTGATAGATAATATTTTTGACACCATCTGTCAAAGAAACATCAACAATAAATTCAAAAACAGGTGATTAAAATAGTAGCCAACACCAACATGAGGGAGACAATCCAAGGTTCTGTCAGAAGGGACAGACAAGGATACTTCAGAAGCTCTCCAGCAATATCCCAGGGCACTCAGTTCAGGGTGTCGCTGATCTATTTAAAACTGGCTTACATGTTTCAAAGGCAGGACAGTAAGACTAAGCTCTCAGCCCCAATTGAATAAATGGACCATAATGGAATTGATCTGCACTAATATTGCCCATCAGCCTTAAGTCCTTTTTCAGTCAACTAGATCCCTTGGAAGTCTGAGAAACAGCAGTACCAATAATATTATTCACTGAGCACTTAGTATGTGCTAGGCACTGTGGACTAAGAATTTTACATGTATTAACTCATTTAATATTCAAGATCATTTTAAGGGTATATACCATTGTTATCCCCACTTTTAAACAACTTGCCTACAGCCAAGTCAGGACTCAAAACCAGCCAATGTGGCTGAGGCCCCAGTCCTTAGCCACCACACTACAGACACAGTAACCAAGAGTAACATATGAAGTTTAAAACGCAGTGACTACCCTAGACAATTTCTGTTTTTACATTGATACCCCCTACTTAAGGGAAGCTCCTAAGAAGGCCCTCTTACAGGCTCCTTATTATTCATATATTCTGTTCAACTTCCAGGTACTCAGGACTTCAAGCAAGAATAGGTTTTGAAAATGAACACTGTGGAGGAATTTTAACAAAGAATGCAAACTACAAAATTTCACAAGTCTTGATTCTTACAAAGTAGTCTAGCCAGACGTAAAGCCTCAATTCATGACAACTGGGAAAACCTAAAAAATTACTTCTATAAAAGTTTAAATTGCATTATTATATTTAATGTTTTCCAGTGTTGGTCAAACACAAGTGTAGCTTTAAGCCTGACCCCTTCATTTCAGAGATCAGGTAAGACTGCAGTTCTGAATATGTGATGAACCCATTCAGACAGTGCATTCAGGTCATTATAAATGAATTTATTCCTTCATTGTAGAATTTGACTCAAGTGAAGTGGAATGGGAAACTGAACAAGCCATAATAGAACTCTGACTTCAGGATGAGAAATAAGCAGATAAGAAAGACACTGACAACTATCTCACAGTAATTCCATACAGGAAATGCTTATAGATGTTCCAGGGCTTTGTTTGGTTTTAACATTTGGCATATGTTTTAAAATGCGTATCATTTAAAGTGCCTTAAATAAATCACTTCTTTTTTGGTGTACTGAACTGAAAACATTCCACAACACAATTATAAAAATAACTTTCTTGGCTTTCAGGAAAAAAAAAAGAATTTGTAAGAAACAGTAACAAAGAAAGTGATAATTCGATTTACATAAAGAAAAGTAGGTGAAAATGAGTGAAAAAGATGACTATTATAAAGGCCTTCTAACTACAAACTGTCATGCATTAGAATTAAACACCAATACAATTTTGAACACATAAAGAAAAAATTGTGTGTTTTTATTTAAATACCTCCACAGAATTAGTAGAGTATTGCCAAAGAAAATTTCCGTTAAGTATTATCTTGGGGCACTTACTTAAGCAAGCTATGTTAAAACGGGAAATGAGTTTTAAATTATCAACATTCACTATGATGTATTAAAACTCCGTACTACAATGGGTAAATGCCCAGGAAAGGAACCCAACCAATTTAAACTGTCCTGATGCTCAAAAAAAGCTTGTGAGAAAAACAAAGGAAAAGCCAAGCTAGCCTTTGCGTTTGGGTTACAGGAGTCCTTGAACACCAGCAACTAAAAACCCGCAGCTCTGCACTGTCATCTAGGGTGATCTGATTCAGCTTCCAAACAACCCCGCAAGGGGACAAGTTGTAAACACAGAACACACTTCAGCGCGAGCCATGCAGCAAGTGGAAGCAAACACGACCCTCCCCAATCGCATAAACCCCACCTAGCTGGCGCTCGGCCCGGCACCCTAGGGTTTCCGAACCACAGGGACCCGCGACGCAAAGGCGGGCTTACGCCGGTAGGTGCGGAACGGGGGCGGAGGCGGAGCGCTAGCCCTCGGCCCCACCGCCCCTCGGCTGGTCTCCACACTGTGACTGACGCTCGACAGGAGAAGACCCCTTCGCTGGGAACAGGGACGGGGGCGACCGGGTGGTCAGGGACAGGGGATAGCGTTTTCAAGACACCAGGCAAGCTCCAACCCTTCAGTGGTTTACCTAAAGATCAAGTCCACCTCCTCACCCCAAAAGAAGGACACACGTTACACAACCTGCCAGGTGAGGGGCTAAGAGGTCCGGGGTCACTCCGCCAGCCCCAAGACACCACGGCTCAGGGACAGCACGGGGTCGGCTGGCTGGCCGGCCGGGACGCGCAGATGGCAGCAGGGACGCTCACCGGCTCAGGATGGGGCGCTGGCGGGGACAGCGCAGAGCCGCCGCTTCGGGCTAGGCACCCGGCTCCGCGCCGTCAGCACCGGCGGCTGCTCGCTGGGCGCACCGCGGATCTTTCGCCGCCCGCCGCCCGGTGTTTTCATACAAACCCCGGTTGCAGGAGAGGCGGAGGCGGCGAAGGCGGCGGCGGAACCTGTTCGCATCCCGAGCAACGTCAGCGCGGCGCCCCACCCACCGCACGCTGCGATTAGCCGGCTCGGGCGGGGCGCGTGCGCAGGATGGGTGGGCGCTCGGAGGGGCGGAGCCGCCGAAGTCTGGGAGCGCGCCTGGCGGGAAGGAGGGAGGGAATGGGCGCGGGTGTAGCGGCGCGCTAGCAGCGCCTTGTTCTTTGCGGCCACGCGCAGACCCGGGGCACCGCCCAACCGAACCGAACCGACCCAGTTGTAGCTCTCCGTGTTTTTGAAATCACTTTTTCTTTCCTAACCGGAGTCCTAGCCTTTTTTCCGGAAATAAACTGCCCTTCCACCATCAATTACCACTCTCCTAGGACTCTTTTAGCGGCATGGACTATTGATTGTTAACTCTCCCCTCGTGATGCCCAGGTCGCATCAAATCCTGGGGACAACTGTTAAGCTTATTAGGCCTTTTCTGACCCCAGGGAAAATCCATAGTAAGAGACTGGGAGGGATATGCGGTTAGCACAATTGGGCTCCCAGAAAACAACAGAATTGCATCTCGTATCCAAACCTCAATTAATTAGATACTTAACACTGCTGGGAACAAAATCTCATGCTGATTAATTTTTTGATTTTTTGTAATCTGCCTACATATAGTCATGAAAACAGTAGTGCTAATTTGGCCATTGAAGGGAATGTTATCTGTGCCAAAGTAGTGTGTCAGAGAAATTACTGGTACACCCTTATGTTTTGACTGTACTTAAATACACTAATATATTCTTAATAACTACTGACATTATTTACCTTTTTTAGGGCCAGGCGTGGCAGCACACGCCTGTAATCCCAACTTCTCTGAAACTGAAGCAGGAGGATTACAAGGAGAATCCTACATTGGAGGACAGGCTGAACAACTTAGACCTTGTCTCAAAATAAAATTAAAAAGGGCTAGGATGTCGCTCAGTGCTTGCCTAGCATAAGGAAGGATCTGGGTTCAATCCTTAGTACTGTAAGGGGAAAAAATCACATTTACTTATTTTAAGGCCCATAGATCATGTTAGCTGCTGTTTATGGTAGCTGGTAAAGAATGTAAAATTATTTCAGGTAGATAAGGAAATAGCAAGAATTTTATTTTGCATTCTCATCTTTTTTAAATTAATCAGGTGTAAAGGTGATTTAAAAAGTAATTGGAGGTGTAATAGTGCTTTGTACAGTTTGCTTTTTTTTTTGGTACCAGGGATTGAACCCAGCAGCACTTAACCACAGAGCCACATCTCCTGCCCTTTCTATATTTTATTTTGAGGCAGGGTCTCACTGAGTTGCTCAGGGCCTCACTAAGTTGCTGAGGCTGGCTTTGAACTTTCAGTACTATTGCCTCAGCCTGAGTCACTGGGGTTATAGGCATGCACCACCGTGACCAGCTAATACATACTCAGATGAACAAGAGACTGCCATTTTATGAATATCTAGTTTCCCCCACTGTGGGCACCAAACGGTAGGTTACAGTAGTTTAATTTTAAAACACCACCCCAAAATATCCAATCTGAAAACACCTAATCTAAGAATATTAAATGTTTTACAAAAATTAAATGTACATAATATACATGCGATATTATTTAAAGAACATGTTCCTAAATGAATCAGTCTGCAATACAGAAAGACATAGAAATGTGGATGTTAGTATTTGTAGAATTTGAATTCCGCTCTAACAAAGTACTGTTAGTATGATTTGATGGTCAGGATTCAGACCCAGGAAATTAACCCACACAGCTAGGTAAACACATAGCTTCAAAATGGTTACATACACATAGTTTGCTAGTAAGTGATATATGTTTTACTACCATAAGAACTTGGAACATACTATCCTCATCCCCTGGAGAATAAGACTTCACATTTTAACAGACCCCACATGAGAATTTCTGACTTCAACTACTAAAATTCAAAACACATATAAACTCAAAAGTTTGAAACACACTTTGAGAGCTCAGGCAGAGACAGATTATACTCTCAGCAACTTCTCCAAAAAACACCAACTCAGACTGTGGTGGGGACATACTTTGTAAGCCTTCCAATCACCCCATGAAGCCTTGCCCACCAGCACCATCCTCTCACTGCCCCATCTCCTGTAAGAGCTGCCATCTCTCCCCAAAACACCTCTTACAAAAATATACTTCAATCTTTAATTTCACTTTACTTTCCATAGAGGCCTACATCTGCCCTAATTAAGCAACTAATAATTGTGTTCTAATAACTTGGAATTCATTCATTACGTGGTTAGTATATACATCTTATATCAAGTATATTCTCTGTAAGGTGTGTTCTGATTCTGCCTCTCTTTAAACAAATGAACCTAAGGGGGGAAAATCCTCCTTGTGACTCCTGAAGTTATACTTAGATCTTGCCCTTACTTTGAACCATATAAAACATAAAACCAAGCCCTGTTGGTTATCTTTCCACTGTTTTAAACAACTTCTTTATTATGAAGTGGACATATAAGTAATAAATCAGCTGGGGGTGTAGCTCAGTGGAGAATGCAATCCAGGGTCAATTCCTAATACCACAAAAAAATAGATACATAAGATCATTTGATGTATATCAGAGTTTGACCATATGATTATATTAGTTTAACTGGGATTCCACCAATCAGTCTACCTAGTTCCTTGTATATATTCTATAAATGTTTGTTTATTTCAGTTTAGTACTAGTCATGGGAAGAGAAAGGTAAGCAAGGAGTCCATTTCTCTTTTTGGTTGATTTCCTTACCTGCATACCTTCAAGAAAATACAGCAAACTTCATTACAGAATTCTGTAGTCATAATTTTATAATAACCATGAACCTGTCCAAAAGTCCACAGAAATTTCCATATAGATCTTAAATGCTAAAAAGCAACATTGATCTGAGATTCCTGAAACTAACTAGTCCTCTGGAGTGGTAGGATTTTTGTATCTATTCAATATCATTCATTGATTAACAATCTACTGAGCACCCTTTATGTGCCAGGCACTATCCTCCTGAAATCTGAGGAATTAAGCAACTGGTAATACTCAATGAAATACCCAACAATGGTCCTATGTGAAACTGAAAGATATACCACAAATAGACTATGAAATAGAACTTAAGTAAGAACAATCTGAACCAAACCTAAATAAATGTGACAAAGTAGGGAAATGGAGAAAAGTACCCTCAGCATTGCACACAAAGCAATGATTCTAGGTGCAAAACCTTATACAGTGGCAAATGGCTTCCTTGTGGTAACCTGTGAATGATGCATCTTCCAGGCATAGAAAAGTTGAGTTTAAAGATCCACATCTGTAAACTACTACACCCTCACTTTCTTCATTTGTAAAATGGAACTTAAATGTTCCTTCCAAATCTAAAGCTTTAAAATTTGGCATACCTTTGATCCACTTATAGGAATTTATCCTAAGGAATAAACCAGGGGAGTGTGAAAAGATTTAGTTATAAGAATGTTTATCCTAGAGTGGTTTATAACATCTTAAATGTCCAACAAGTCAATTGGTTAAATACATTATTATACACTCACACAGTAACTCACTAGGAAGCCATTAAAAATGGTACTGTAAAGTGGAAGTTCTAAATGTGGAGCCCAACAGGTTTAATTCATGAACAAACATGATTTCACCCTAAAGCTAATCAAGTGAGGGGGTAAGAGAGCCAAAGACATTTGCTTACATAGGAATCTATGAGTGCTAAGTTGCTAAGTTTAAGAACTTTCCAGACTAGAGGGGAAGTGAGTTGGGACATAAAGCCCATTTTGGAAGCATTTCCACGTACCCATTGCTCATAAATTTCCTGAATAGATCTCATTTTCAAAGAACCTGAGGGGTCGTGGGGACATGTAAATCATGTGTTTAGCTGCATATGCCATGCCTGGGTTCAATCTCCAACACTAGAAAACAAAAATTTTTTAAAAATTTAAAAACCATGTGTAGTCCTAGCTGAGGAACTGAGGCTAATGCAAGAGGATCCTTTGAGCCCAGAAGTTCAGAAGTTAGAGACGTGGCAACATAGCAACCCTGCCTCAAAACAAAAACAAACAAACAAAACACCTGATTCTCCAAGTCCCCAGCAATATATTATGATTTCTGCTTATAAATAAAACTTTATACATATATATATATATTTTTTTCTTTTTAAGCAGTACCCCAAAGAATGAGAAAATGGAAATTTCCTTTACTTTTAAGTCAATTTCTCAATCCTGGAGTCTGGACAAGTGTTTTGGTTTGTTTTGTTTTGTTTTGTTTTGTTTTTAAAGAATCAATTTTATTTATTTTTCCATCTAGCCTTTGTTTGTCAGACACTTATTTATGTATGTGGTGCTGGGGTTTTGAACCCGGGTCTTTGCACATGCCAGGCAAGCACTCCAACCTCTGAGCCATCACTCCAGCCCCAAGTGTTTTGTTTTTAATAACCAAAAGAAAATAATAAATTTTTTAACAAAAATAAGATTCAAAAAGTATTTTATTTTCTATTTAATAAAACTCTTCTGCACGTCTAATTAATGAGTAGATGATTTTTAGCACATTAAAAAATAGTTTCACATCAGCTAACCATTAATTAGATTCAAGCATAAAAATGGAAATTCCAAATTAAATTTTCTTTCTCGAATTTAAGAAATATTCTTTAATGTCTAATATATTATTCAGTGAGAAAAACAAGGTACTAAACTGTATTGATCACATGATCCCACTTGTAGGTTTTAAAGAAATTGATACTATGGAAAGTATACATTTATAGAACAGAATTCTAAAATGAAAAATACCATTCTCTTTTCTAAGAAATATGCCATTCTATTACTAGAATTAGGTCCAGAGTGTTGGATAAACGCTGCCACTGTTCTATTTTTTTGTGTTTTTTTTTTTTTAAAGAAAGAGTGAAAGAATCAGTTTTACTTATTTGTTCTTCTGGTTTGTGTTTTTCCGACGCTTGGTAGTGTATGTGGTACTGGGATTCAAACTCAGATCCTTGTGCATGTCAGGCAAGCACTCTACCACTGAGCCACCTCTCCAGCCCAAATTTTGTGTTCTTAATGTTCCCAAGGGAATGGAGGTATAGCTCAGTGGTAGAGCATTTACCTAGCATACTCAAGGTCCTGTTTGATCCCTCGCATTACAAAAATAAATAAATGAATAAAATTATATTACCATGTAATCTAACAAAAAGAAAAATAAAATTGAAAACAAAAAATAAAAGAGCCCCCCCCCAAAATTATATATTTTAAATCCCACAGATCCTAGATTCTTCTCTGTTCATTTGATGACAAATTTCACCTGTGTGTTTGGATAGCTTCTTCTTCTTCTGGAGCATAAGAAATGGTGCTTTCCACTGTTCGTGGAATTGCAGACTGGTCCAGCCACTCTGGAAAGCAGTGTGGAGACTCCTCAAAAAATTAGGCTTGGAGCCACCACACAATCCAACTATCCCTCTTCTGGGGATTTTCCCAGAGGAGTTACAATCAGTACATTATAGCAACACAGCAAAATCCATGTTCATAGAAGCTCAATTTACAATAGCTAAATTATGGAACCAACCCAGATGCCCCTCACTGGACAAACGGATCCAAAAGCTCTGGTATATATATATACGATGGAGTTCTACTCAGCTATTAGAAAAAAGTGATATTGCATCTATTGAAGGTAAATAGATGGCATTGGAAGAAATCATGCTGAGTGAAG